>BQNB010075950.1:12140-28013 GCA_026074375.1 Tanacetum coccineum | reverse complement strand
TGTTCGGGATTCGTGCTTCCGTTTTCTAGTTTAATTTCGTAATTTCTAGGTTTTTCTTGAACGTTTTTGTTTGTTGTTATATAATTTGACTTTTTCAACTTCTCAAATCAATTCCTTCCTTCAAACTCAAATCTTCGATTGTATCGATTCTCCAGTCCAGCCTCGTTGGGGATAAACGACCCGGGAACATTCTATACTACTTCTCGGTATCATTGATCTTGTTGATTTTTAGACTTATATATATTTTATATTTTATTATATATTATATATATATAGTGTGAAAGTCACCGATCAATGACATCATATTTGGCTCAACAAGCTATAAACTTTGTAAATAGTTTGAGAAACTAATGACAAAAAAAATTAAAATGAGTATGATGGGAGAACTCACCTACTTCCTTGGACTACAAATCAAGTAGGATGACAAAGGAATCTCCATTTGTCAAGAACAGTACACTAGAAACTTACTCAAGAAATATGAAATTTCTGATAGTTCCTCAGTGAAAACACCCATGGTTCTTCTAAACAACTTAGGTCCTGATCTTGCTGGCAAGCTAGTAAATGAGACCTCAAATAGGTGAATGATTGGGTCATTGATGTACCTAACTGCAACAAGGCCTGATATCTAATTCTCCACAGTCTTATGTGCAAGATATCAGTCCAATCCAAAGGAATCACATCTAACTACTGTGAAAAGAATCCTTGTGTACCTTGAAAGGCTAGTGATTCACCTATTTGGGAGGTCTTGGTTGATCAAAATAATAAAGATGAGACATGAGTATTTTAGTGAGAGAAAGTAGAGAGAGGGTGGAGAAATAAAAGATGTATTATAAGAAAGAGAAATAAAAACAAGAAATGAACTTCCATCAACCCCTCGGGAAGAGTTATGAGGGGTATTTATAGCCTTATCCTAAGCTATCTATTCCATTATTACAATAGTAGTCCCTGCGTATAGCAGTTGATCTATAGCTAGTCCAATTCACGTGTAAGACACCAGCTTTACAAAATAGTAAGGCTAACAATCTCCCTCCAAGATGGTGTTTGATAACGCTCCAAATATACATAAAATATCCCTCAAAAATACGTGAAATATATATGTTAACGCAAGAAATATTGCAAAGTTTGGTTATTTGTTGAGCAATATTCGTTTCAGGACCAAAAATGAAGAAAAGGACTAAACGTGCAAAAGATATTCCGTTAAATGCACTAACGGTTGTTATAAGAATAATCTAGAAGAGAATCCAATGAAGAACTAATGAACGAGGCAAAAGTGCAGCACACAATACTTATTGTACGGCATACTTCATAGCGAAGTAAATGCAATTTAATTATACACCAAGTGTGGCGCACAATTTTCCAAGTGTGGTGCACTTCACCTGCAGTTACTCAAAGTTAGTAATGATTGCCATTATTGATGTAACTAGTGGCTTGCCAATTCCCACAACTGATACTCCACTCCTCACCTATAAATTGAGCATGAAATGGAGGCTCAAATCATCCCATTCCACACATTCTATCTCATATTTCATCTCAATTAATCTAAAAATTCTTAGGAGATTTTTCTAGTAGTTTTAGGAATATTTTTCTTAGTTTATCATAATTTCCAGGTTGTAATCATCTAAGGAGGTGTAATTCAAACTAGTAAGGGGCTGTGACAGAGTTTTTTATAGTTTGGAGTTGAATTTTTGGGTTATTATAATCATTGTTCGAAGGAAAACTCTTGAAAATCAATATAATTTGCTATTGGAATCGGTATAAACATGTTTCTCTTCTTGAATGTTATGTTTTCTGAATCTAACATGCTTGTTATGTGTTTTGAATTGATGAATATGGAGTAGTTTAACATGTTTGTTTGGGGATTATGAGGAAATTATGGATCTAACTTGGATAAACTAATGAATTTTGGAAATTATTAATATGAACTTGATGTTTTTACACTCGGATCTCTTAATCATCATTTGATCATCATACTAGTTCGGATATAGGTCAAAAGACTCCGACTATTTGCTTGATTTCCAAGTTGTTTGCCTTTGATTATCTTTATTTGTTCTCATCCCCTAAGCAAACATCATTTTATATCTTGAATTTGAATCATTATCTTTAGATCGTGACAGTCTATTAGATAACCCTTTCGTAATATAATCGACCCTTTTTAAGAATAACCAATCCCGTGGAACGACCTGGTCTTACCCTAAACCTATACTATAAACGGGGGTTTATACTTTACCCGTGTGTTAGTTGGAAATCGGATAAAACTAAAATTATAAATTTAAAGCTTTTATAACAGATCAAAGTTTTTGGCGCCGCTGCCAGGGATTGATTTCATTCTTGAATTAGTCTTTATTATATTACAAACTAAAATTTTCAA
This sequence comes from Tanacetum coccineum, assembly GCA_026074375.1. Taxonomy (NCBI): domain Eukaryota; kingdom Viridiplantae; phylum Streptophyta; class Magnoliopsida; order Asterales; family Asteraceae; genus Tanacetum; species Tanacetum coccineum. The sequence goes on along the minus strand of BQNB010075950.1, from coordinate 25,645 downwards.
AATCGTCTTACAGTTTTCTGGCAAACTGAACCAATTTTTTTTACAGAAAGTGCGCCGCACATAACCATTGTGCGCCGGTTTTCTGCAAATTACAAAAAGTACGTCGTACTTTTACCAAGTACGCCGCACTTCTTGCCCCTTTTACAAACAGAACCAGTTTTTCATAGGAAAAGAACATCAAACCAAAAATCCCAAACCCATAAACTGTAAATTGACCATTTGAAAATGTAGAATTTATTCCTTGTGATCATAATTGTCAAAATATTATATTATAGCATCTTGTACATTAAAATGAGAAAAATAAAAAAGAACTATTTGATAGCTTGCTTGTTTAAAATTCTAAATGCCTACACATGTCTCTTATTTGCTAAATATTGCTTATTTGACTTTGACCTCATGCAAAATAAAAATAAAAATAAAAACTTCAAAAAAATTAAAGAATTTTATATAATGATAAATGTGCTTAAAAACTTGATATTTGCCATGTTTAACAGATATTTAGGAAATAATAAAAATAAGAAACATAAAAATGCTAAAATTAAAATTTTTAAAAGTCTTAAAACTCACAAAGTACGCCGCACTTTTTATAAAGTGCGTCGCACTTTCCTGGCTAAAACCAAACAGAATGCTTGTTTCTTCGTTTTTGAATGAAAATTGCTTGAACAAAAAAATGCTATCTGTTTATTGATTATATGTAAATATAAAAAGGTATTATTATTTGTTCTAACTAACCCACTAATGGTTGTTTTAATGTTGTCTTATTCTATAAGAGTTATGGATCCCAATTCAAGTCTTGGAAAAATTTGCTTAGGAGAAAACGTTGTTGAAATTTCAAGTGACAAGATTGAAGGATCTGGAGACTGGAATTCTCCTGAATTTCAGGACACTGCTAACAGTGGAGGAAAGAAGGAAACGAAAGCTATGATTTTTCACCAGATGGATACCGAAGAAGTTAGTGATAGATTCTTAGCTCCTTGTTTTGTCAATGGGCTGGAAGCTTATGATGGAGAGATTAATCTTGGAGTAGAGGAGAACATGATCTCGAACGAATATGTAGTAAAATTATTCCTGGAACATGAGGTGAAAAGAGGAAACAAAGTGGTTAAGAACGAACTCATTGTTGCACTAAGAGGAGAAATCTATTTTGTGAAGTTCATTATCAACCCAGAAGAAGATGATGTGGAACCTGGAGTAATTCTTGGAAGATCATTCTTACGTTTGACCAAAGCAATTACTGATTTCAAGGCTGGAACTGTCATAATATATCCTGAGTTCGATCCATTTTTGGAAGATATTGAAGAAGAAGAAAAGAGTTTGGATGATTGGGACCACTTGCTTGATTTTAACTTAGATGATGTACCACTATTCAGTGGAAAAGAACTCCCGCCGTTTGTATGCAAAATAGGGAAAAGTAGCCGTAATAAAAAGAGAGCTATGGAAAACCTTAACTTGTTTTATCAAGATATAGGAACATCTTCATTAGCTGGTGGTCATTTAACTCAAGAAGAAGCAACAAAAGAAGCATTGGCAATCAGAATCAACCAAAAGTTTGCTTTATTAGAGGAAGAAAGACCTGTAATCGAGACAATGGCTTATAATGACAAATACAAGAAGATATTCGATGAGATTTGGAAAGACAAGGTGGAGTTAGATGGAAAGATTGTAAAAGAAGAGGAGGAAGCATTAAAAAGGATTAAAGGTGAGGCATTGAAAGAGAAAGACGGTCCTGGAGCGTTCATATTTCCTATCAGATTGGAGGGGAAGGTTAACGAAAATGCATTGGCTGATACTAGGTTGGATATCAATACCATGCCTTACCGGATTTATGATCAGTTAAGGAGAGAAGAGATGAAGAAGGTTGATAGAGGAATTACAATGATAAATCACACTCAGGCAGAAGCTATGGGGATACTCACAAATGTTCTTTGTCAGGTAAGGGTTACTACCTTAATTGCTAAGTTTATAATCTTGGATATATCCATCAACCATGATGCACCAATAGTAGTTAGTCAGGGATTCCTGTGTACGATTGGTGGCATAGTCAATACTCCAAAGAGACTTTTCTCGACTTTTGATGGATTTTGTCACCAAACCTTCCGTGCCGCAAGATCTGATGTTATGAGAAACGTAGAAAGTGATAGCGATGATGAGGAAGAGTGCCAGATAAAGATAAATAAGTTTGGAGCACCGATCTATGGTCCGAAATCTGCACCATACTTGAACTGTAACGATGCGGGTGAGCGATCATTAGCTATACAAACAGTAACTAACCCATTCTGAAAAATTAGTGTTTGGAAGAAGGCAGTTAGTTTTCTTGGTTCATTACTTGTGCCATTAAAACAAGTTAACTGGAAGCCTGATTATAAGGGCTCTTATACTAAAGAAGAAGAAGCAACAGGACAGTGGCGTACTAAGATAAGATTGACTGATCCGTATGGAAACATTTATTTGCAAGGGTTCACAATAAAGAAAACAGAAAGGAAGTTATCAAAGTACCATCAGTTGAGTGACATCATGTCACCCAATTGGTTTGTGGAGTAAAGAGATGAACAAAGTTGGAATAACGGAGGGAACTTATATACTCCTAAAAGCTATCTTTACTTTTTTATTGTTAAGAATAAAATCATTTGTATAAATCCATAAGGGATTACACTTGATGTACGGACATTAGTCCGATGAATATTAATATTAAGTTAATGTGATGGATTGAAATTATGTTTAAATTATGAAGTATGTAAAGTAAGTTTGAATAATCTATATCTAAAAAAAGAAGGGAAAAGCACGCCGCACTTTTGAGCGGTTTTCATAGATAAAACTTACCAAACCAGATTCTAACTCATTTGAAAAAAAACAACACACACTAACACAAAACCACCGGGTTTCTCACAAAAACAAAGGAGAAGTTTTCAAGTATCAATCCATCAACTATTTAATCATGTCTAGGGTATGTTTATATCATTCCTTAACTTGTTTATTATCGATTTGTTTAATTTCTTGTTCATTAGGGTTTAGTATAATTAGATTAGGAAAAATCAAATCCATGTTTGATATGAACAATTGACCCATTGAATTAAGATATTTAGGAGTTATTTATCACATGCATGCTTGATATTGTTAAATCTAAAAACACTATTCATATTATGAATTTACCTTTAAAAATAAATTATTTGAAAATCATAAAAATTTCACCAGCCCAGAATGTACGCCGGTTTTGTTCCAAAACTGCTGCACTTTGCCCATTTTCCAGAATGTACGCCGCACTTCAGGAAAGTGCGCCGCACATTTTACATCAGAAAGTCACAGAATGTTTTAGAAACCATCAAAACCTTGACCATTTATGCCAAATAATTTCTAACATAACTATACACTTTATTATTGATTGTTTTTTATGTGTAGACCATGGGAACACACGATGATGAGGCCGGATCATCAAGATCCAAACGCTCTAGACAACATAAAGCCGTGGAAGAGGTATTGCTCCCACAAGTTCATCATGAGTTCTTGCCATGGGAAGGATGCAACAGAGATGCGAAGTCTGGGGAAAAGAAAAAAAGAAGGACGTAAGACGAAATGAAGCGAGCAAAGATTCAGAATATCATAATTGAGAAGTATTATTTCACTTTCCCATTTTATCTCTCTATAATATTTTCACATTGAGGGCCATGCTCATATTAAGTATGGGGGAGAGATAAACTGAAAAAGTTAAGTTAAAAAAACAAGTTAAAAGAAAATCTTTTGAAAAAAATATCATTTATGATCACATTTAAGCAATCTGACTCTTGATTGATAACATTACTAGCATATTTATACCACCCAGAAAAATTGTGAGGATTAGATTTTAAGAATTCAGGTATCCATCTTTGATACCTAAGATGATTGTTATCTTTAGCTTTCTCGAGTTAAGGAGTGAGCAATTGCAAATATCTCATCCGTCATTACGACTATGTATGTGTAGTTTTGTCGTATTTTCTGCAGCATTGTTATCGATTTAAAATTATATGAGTGTGCCGGTGATTTGTTAATTCTAGAACTTGTGCTTGAAATCTTTATGAGACCGCAGTAGGAACGCGTTCGCGTGTTATAAACATTTTGCTAATTAAGAGGTGATAAAAATATAAGTAAAAAATAATTTTGTTCAAAAAGATTTTTAATAAAATTATCTGAAATTTTATCAGTGCGAATTGAAGAACGTAAATGTGGGTATTACTATTAAAATGAAGTGCGGAGGTTGCAAACTTCTAAGTTCATTGAAGTAGTATGCTTATCCTAAGTATAAAGGAAAGCAAGTTTCCCCCAACCCAAGTGAAGTCTAAAAAAAAGAAGAAAAAATATGTAAGAAATAATAATGATGTGAAGGAATAGTTGGTAACATTACGGATAAGGTGAATTATAATTTTATTACAAACTTTTTTCAATAAATAAATAAATAATATCATTAAATAAATTACCTCTTTTGATGTTTATGTTTGGTGCTTACACCATGTCGGTGAAGTTTAGTTTCCTATACAAGCCTATGGTAATTTGAACATTTCATGACTGCACGTATGAGTGACTTCCGTTTACTATCCATTTTACTAAATTGAGCGAGTGTGGTTTGTGGTTCAAGGCTTAAACAAGTAACTTACACATGATCTAATAAAGCTAATGAAAGATCTAAAATGAATTAAAAGCTTATAGAATAAGGTGAGGAATTACAAACTTGTAGTTGGGTCGAAAAAGAGGGTTTTTGGTTCGAATGACTTGAAGACAAGTTCTAAGGTTTCTTCTTCTTAATCTTTGGCTTCTAATCTGATCTAAGGACTTCACTTCTCTTCTAGGACATGGCTAGAACATGATTTGAGTATGTGTTAAATTTTAGAGATGAATTGAAAGAGTATGTATGTATGCGTGTATATATAGGGCTAGGGAAACTTGGAGGCCATGTTTAGGTAAAGTAATGGCCAAGTTACTTAGAGTGGTGGCCAAGGTGGATAGAGTAGGGACCAAGGAAAGCTAGTAAGTTGAGTATGAAGAGCTAGGATGAGGTGTAAGGGTGTGAAAGGGGTTTGGTTATTAAGGAGTGACAAGGAGGTGTTTTTGCTTGATGAGCAAGTGTGTGACTAAGGTGTGTGGGTGCTAGGTTGATGACAAGGTGCTGAAGGTGGTGGTGAGGTCATGGTGCTTGAGGTGCTAGCTTGCTTAGAATTAGGTTTAGAAGTAGTTTAGGGGTGGCGAGTTCATGGCTGTTTTTGGACAGCCAACATCGGTCCCGGTAAAATGGCTGTCATTTACAAACCGTAATTCCGATTAAGCTCAAACCAGTGAGCATGGTTAGATATTTGAGTCCTCTACAACTTTTAGTTTTACATATTTAGGGGTCACTATACAAAAATTTAGAGATAACAACCATTTACTATAGGTGTGCAGAATCTGCACACTTTTGACATTTCGGCTATAACTAATTCATCCGACATCGAATCGGGTTTAGTCAACCGGAAAAATGATCACAAGACATAGGGCTACAACCTAGTATTTTTACTTAATGCCCAAAGCCTATTGATTTTGTTAGGTTCATAAAAAGTGTCGATTATGTGGTTTAGTTATATTTAGTCATTAGTCTTTATTTTGTTTAGAATAAAGTAGTTTGTAATAAGGTATATTATGCTAAAAGTAAGAAATAGCATAATTGCCAAAGAATAGGGACTAGAAGTGAAACATTAGAAAAATAAAGGAAGGGAAGGCTCCTTCCTTCTCCTATAAATACCCCTTCTAATCATCATTAGAATGTGATGCCTTGTAATAAACTTTTCCTTTTTTCCTCCATTTTAATAACATTTGAAATTTGAATACTTGTCATCCTCTACTATTCTCTCCAAGCTTTCATGGTTAATTATGTATGATTCAAGATAAACAAGACCTAATAAGTGGTATCATACGCCATTAGAGAATTGGAGTGATTCGATTTGTAAGTCTTTTACACGTCCGAGAATCTCAAGATGAAATTCGGTGAATTCGGTTGAGATCGTTGAGCTTTCGACTTGTGTTTTGGCAGCTATTTCAAGTATTTGATCGTTATCGAGTGTACTACTGGATTTGATGTGACGCATTCTTATGGAGATTACATTTTTAGTAGCGTCTTAGCATTCTCGGAAGTAGTTGTTGAAATCTCGGATCATTTTCAGTATAGTATTTCTATTAGCTTAATTTCGGTAGAACAAGTGTTGTAATAGATATATACGTTTTTTCGGTTCTATCAAAAATGTATATTAGGAGTTTATTGATAAAACTTGGTTGCATATCGAGTTTTATACGTTTTCACACATTTTCAGTTTTATCAAAAAGTGTGAATAAGGATTTACTAGTTTTACTCTTAAAAATAAGCTTACAAAGTGTTAAAACATCAAAAATTCACGGTTTTATCGTGAATTGGGATTTTGAAAACAAATTCGTCAATTTCTAAAACTCGGAATTCAAATTCGGTTCTATCGAATTTGACGTTATATGTATTTTGGATTATTCAGTCATCATAAAATTCGGTTCTATCGAGTTTGTAGTTATTGATAATTCTTAATCAACGAATTTTTCAAAACTCGATTCTATCGAGTTTGATATAATCGATTTCTGGTTCATAGCATTTCCGAGTTTAATACGTTTTAAGAGTACCGAGTTTGTTAGTATTCTTTGTCCGAATTTTAGTTCTGTCCGAGAAGTGTACCGATTTTCAGACTACTTGTTATCCGAGAACAGTGTTGTCCGAATTTGATAATTACTACCGAGTTTGGAAATCTTCTCACAAATATCACTCATTTTTGTCTACAAAGATCCAATCTTTGAATCATACGAAATGTCAACATCCAAAACATATCAACAATCCCTTGCTAATGCCGGTTCTGAGACTAGGCCTCCCATGCTTGAAAGGGGTAGTTATATACCGTGGGCAAGTAGATTTAGACGATATATAAATCGAAAGAGGGAAAACCAAAAGTGGCTTAACAAAGCGCTTGATGAAGGTCCTTATCAGTTAGAAATGTTCATTCATAACAATTCGACAGTTCTGAAATTGCAAACTGCTGAGGATTTACAAGGAGATGCATTATTGCATTATGATGCTGAGATAGAGCTCTTGAATCTAATTTTTCTTTCTAATCCAAATGACATTTATAATTCTGTGGATGCTTGCACTTCGACCAAGGACATGTGGAAAAGAGTTGAACGTCTTATGAGGGGAACTATACAAAACAAAGTTGATAGGGAAACTCGTTTTACAAACGAATTTGATCAGTTTGTTGTTGAACCATGGGAAGCACTTGTTTCTGTCTACAATCGTTTTGCTCAGTTAATGAACGATTTAGAAAGAAATGACATGCATTTTCCAATTGTTGCAATTTACACAAAGTTTCTGAATAGCTTGCAACCGGAAAGGTTGAAATATGTTACCTAAGTTCGTCTTTCTAAACATTTGACAATGGATACGTTTGATGATTTTTTTGATTACCTTCAGCAATTCGAGAAACTGGCTAATGTCTCAAGAGCAAAGAAGTTAGAAAAATCTCATGATCCTTTGGCCCACGTAGCACATACGGGTTCATCTTCCAGAAGCACATCATCTTATTATGTGACCCATCCTCCGTCTGTGGTTGATTATGAAGATGAGTACCAACAGGATGATGTTCACACCAATTATGAAGATCCTCTAGCATCTGCAATGTTGATACTTACTCGAGCCATTACTCAAAATATTTCTACTCCAACAAATAATCGTCTTCGCACTTCATCCAATACCAGAAACCAAGCAATCATTCATAGAGACATGGTGAATATTCAAAGCAGGAACTCTGGTAATGCTGGAAGAAATAATAGACGAGCTTATGTTCAGGAGGAAATCGTAGAGGGATTTAATGATCCACATGAGACCGGAAATGTTCAAAGGACTCTTTGAACCTCATCTTTAGGAAACACTTCAATTGTTCAATGCTACAACTATAGTGGAAAAGGACATTATGCTAGGAATTGTCCAAAGCCAAGAGTTCGGGACTCGAAATACTTCATGGAACAAATGTCTGGACATGTCAATAAAAATGAACAAGGTCTATCAACTTCAGGAAATCAAGAGCAAAAAGACGATTATGATTTTTGGACTGAGTCTTATGCTTCAGATGATGATGAAATACCAATGAAGCAAATGTCACAAGATATTATGGAAGAAGTATCACTGACAATTGATGAAGCAAAATTAAAGAAAATGGTTGATGAGATGTTGAGACAAAGATGTACTTCAGGAGATGAGCATCAATATCACATTGATCAGATGAAATTTCCTGAAAAGTGACATTGTTTAGGAAAGTAGAAAGGAAATCCTTGTTTCTCCGCATCCACGAAAGACCACACCTCTAGTTCAAAGTTGTCAGAGAGATCCTGAAGCTCCACCACTATCTCTTATAAATCAAGACCTTATGTATCTGAAGAAAGGAAGTTCAGGGTCTTGATTTATAAGAGATAGTGGTGGAGCTTCAGGATCTCTCTTACAACTTTAAACTATAGGTATGGTCTTTTGTGGATGCGGAGAAACAAGGATTTCCTTTCTACTTTCCCAAACAATGTCACTTTTCAGGAAATTCTTCATCGGATCAATGTGATATTGATACTCATCTCCTGAAGTACATCTATGTCTCAACATCTCATCAACCATTTTCTTTAATTTTGCTTCATCAATTGTCAATGATACTTCTTCCATAATATCTTGTGACATTTGCTTCGTTGGTATTTCATCATCATCTGAAGCATAAGACTCGGTCTAAAAATCATAATCATCTTCTTGCTCTTGATTTCCTGAAGTTGATGGACCTTGTTTATTTTTATTGACCTGTCCAAACGATGACTCTCCAGACACATATGCTTCATACTCAGAAGTCTTCTGCCACTTTGCACGATTCTCCCCCTCAGGATAAGCATCATCATGAGGATCGTCCTGATCTCTTGGGCGAACGGCAGAAGTTCTACATGTAGTTTGTGGTACCTGAAGACTCTCAAACTTCATCTGAAGTGCTAGCCATATTGCTATGTCTTGTTGTTGCAACTGAGGATCGACTTTCATAAAGAGATACAGTTGATATTGTTGTTCTGGAACAGAGAGTGTTTTTTATTGAGCTGGATGAACATGAAGAATATTTCTAGACATATAACTTCTTACTGACGCATCAACTTGAGAAGGGATATGATTATCAATAGCTTTCTGAATTTGTGAGGAAATTTCAGCCTGTATATTCCCATGCTCTTGTAGAATAGCTTTAGCAATCATCCTTTCCATCTCTTCTTTAGTCTTTTGTCTTTCCAGAATCAGCCCTTTCGCAACATACACTGGAACTTGATCTCGAACCTGCTCAAGAACTTGCTTTTTAACTTGTTCAAAAGACTCATTCAATTTTAAAAAGGCAAATGAGTGAAAATGAGGATAGATATCATGACACTGTTCTAGATCTTGAGGCCAAACTAAAAAAGAATGTTGATCTAATTTTGAAACTTGGCAATTCCTTACAAGGAATGTTTATGCTTGGACCAAAGCCATTGTCTGTGTATGATCAACAATTAAAACATAGTTTGGGGTATCCGAATCCTTATACACTCAAGCAAGCAATTTCTCAATGTCCAAAGTTATATCTTGCCTCTAGTTTAGGTAATTCAGAAATTTCTTTGAATGTTAGAGATACTGAGGACACTCTTGATGATGCTTCCAAAAGCCAACAAAAAGTGTACGAAAAAATAAACGATCTAATTGCTGTTGCAAATAAACAAAATTGTTGGACAATTGATTATTCACAAATAAATGCTCTCTATAAAGACCTTGTTCCTCAAAAAGAGCTTTCTGCTGAGCAAAAATATTTTCCATCTTCTTTTATTCCTTCTGACAAGACTTCAAATGCAACTCCTTCTATCTTGGCATCAATGCCGAGTGAGTCACCTTTGATCATTGAATTAGATAAAAATAAAAAATTCTTTTCAAAAGTTGTCTGAATTAATTCAAAAGAACTGTAAAAGAGCAAGCATTTTTTATACATCACCTGAAGAAATACAACTCAATGATTTTTGTCAAGATCAACTCAAACCAATTGTTAACGAGTTGCAGTTCTATTTTGAATTCTTTAAGACACTATTTCAGAGGGATATAAAAGAGATGAAAGATGTTTTTGAGTCTACAGAAAGTGAACTTTGTGAACTAGAGAAGCAAAATGATTTTTTGAAAGATCAACTTTTGGAAGTATCTCTCAAGCATGAAGTTGAACTAAGTGTGTTGTTAAATCATGAATGTGTAGACAATTCACTCCATGCTGAAATTGAACAACTTAAAAAGAAATCCATTGAGATTCAAGAGGGTTTGCAAACAAGAATAAAAATTCTTGAAAAAGATGTTCAAAGGTGTGAAAAGCAAAGTGTTGATTTTGAATTAAAGTTACAACATGAAAAAGAAAAACATAAATGGGATTCAAATTTGAAGAATAAAAACACAAATCCTCTTGATTATTCTTGGATTTCAAAAATGGAAAAACTTGAAGATGAGAACGTGTCTTTGGATTTTACGGTGCAATCTTTGATAAAAGAACGTGACAATGTAAAATTAGAATATCAAAAGCTTTTCAATTCAATCAAAAAGACACGGTCTCAAACTCAAACATAAATGGACGAATTAATTGCACATGTCTCTGAGAAAACATATGCATATGGTGCTATTCGTGTTGAGAATCAGAATATTTTGTTTACCATATCAGAGTTAAAAACTAGACTAGCAAATGTTGAAAAAGGCAAGTCTGTAAATACTAAGTTTGACAAGACAAATGGTTTTCAACCTCTTCTTTGTGTCACACCATTAAACAAACACGTTATTTAAAAGAAAATGGATGTTCTAAAATCAGAAGAAAACCATGTCGTGTCAAAACCAGTCACTTTACAGACTTCACCTGCCAAACAAAGAGGGGCAAATTCAAACAAAAATGTCATAGCACGTAGAATGTACAACGTTGTCACAACACATGAATCACAAACAAACGAGGCTAAGCATGGTTTATCTTCTACAGGAATGAATGCTGAATCTAGTGTTAGAAGACCAATGAATAGAGATTCACATGTCAAGAATAGTGTCTTAGCTAACTCTAAGAAGCCAGCAAAGAAAGTAGCAATTTACGTTAGGAAAAATAAGCAAACAAATAATACATCTGAAAATGTTATCTCAAACAAAGAGAATGTAATTGATGTTGATGTTGCAAACGCTTCTAAAGCAAAAACTTTGTTATGTGTTTCTTGTATGCAAAATGTGCTTTATCCATGTCATGATAACTGTTTTGCAAATTATAAATTGAATGTGCATTCGAATGTTCGTAGAACCTTATCCACCAAATCTAGAACACCAAAATCTTATGATACTACTTATGTAGTTCACAAGACTAGGTTTTCTAAGGAGTTGGCACTATCTAAGTCTTTAAATACTACTTATGTAGTCTCCAAACCTAAGATTGATGTCGGAAGTACCTCAAAAGCTAACAATAAGGTTTCTAGTTCAAAGAAAAAGAAATTTACGAGATAAATCTTTAAGCACATACATGAAGAACAAGATTCGAACTAGTCGAATTTGGCAAAAATGGTTTGAATCAAAACCAAATGTTGTTTGGTCTCCTGTTAACACAAAATCGAATGGTCATAATAGTTGTTCATCTGAAAAACAATCGGTTTCTGTTAAGAAATGGGTAGTCAAATTGCCCACTTGTCTATGTGGTGTTTCTTCTTGTGTTACAGGTAGTACAGATCATTTTGTGGATTATTGATAGTGGTTGTTCAAAGCATATGACGGGTGATCGATCACTGCTGAAAAATTTCATTGAGAAATTCATGGGCACCGTTCGCTTTGGAAATGATAATTTTGCAGCAATCACAGGCTATGGTGATTATATACAGGGCAATATCACTATTGGTCATGTATATTATGTTGAAGGTCTTGGACATAATCTCTTTAGCATTGGACAATTTTGTGATGGCGATTTAGAAGTGGCTTTTCGTTCTAAGACATATTATGTGCGTAATCTGAAAGGAGATGATTTGCTTACAGGCGGTCACGAATCAAATTTATATACTATCTTCACTTCTGACATGGCTGCTTCTTTACTCGTTTGTCTAATGTCTAAGGTAACTTCGACAAAGTCATGGTTATGGCACCTCAGACTCTCACATCATCATTTCGGCACCATAAACGATCTTACCAGACTTGACTTGGTTGATGGTCTTCCAAAGTTTAAATATGGAAAAGATCACCTTTGTTATGCTTGTGAAAAAGGAAAAAGCAAGAAAGCTTCTCATCCACTCAAATTAGTTCCAACTGATCACTCCAAATTGGAATTACTTCATATGGATTTATACGGTCCAATGCGGGTAGCTTCGATCAATGGAAAGAAGTATATTCTTATGATTATGGATGATTATTCTCGATATACATGGGTTTACTTTCTTCATTCGAAAGATGAAACTCTAGAGATTATAAAGAAATTCATTGCTCAAGCTCAACTGAATTTTCGTATAAACAATGGTACTGAATTCAAAAATGCAACTCTTAAAGCTCATTATGAAAAGTTAGGCATCATGCAACAATTTTCAACTGCTCGAATGTAGTATATTGGATATCATAACACAATGAATGATCTAGGGGTTGGCCAATTTATCTTAGAGAGAGAAAGTGAGTTCTAGTGAGAGAAAATACACCTTATGTGTGTGTATGAAAGAATGAACAACCAACCCCTTCCCATGGCTGGAAAGGGGGTATAAATACAAGTGTTTTGTTCCCCTAAGTGGGTTATGGAGTGGGCTAACATGTGGGTAAAGACCCGACCCAACACCATAAGTCATACGGTAATTAGGCGATTAATATTAAAGCTACGAGCTAACCTATGGTAGACATTACACGGGGTGACCGAGTCTTTTACATGGATTTTCATAATCCTAACAATCTCCCCCTAAGGGAGGTCACCCCAGAAAATACAAATTGAATCCTAGCAATCTATGAGTTGATCTTTGACTCTGGCTCGTAGTCTTTTGATTCTTCATGATCAGTCTCTGTACTGCAAGTAGTGATCTTTGAGCTTTGTTCCTTAGACTTGTGTGATCTTTGAGCTTTCTTTGAGATCATCATCTACAGTAAATCTCTTAATCATCCTTGTTGTGGAGTATTGCCTTCTTGTGATGTTGTGACCTTCGGACCCGCATGCTCACACTTTTCTGGATCATAATAGCAGGCATCAGAGTTGCGGAAGCTGTGTTGTAGGTCTTTCAGCTATCATCATGTCTTTGATAATGAGTTTGAAGTGTGAGCATGGGGTTGTGAATTGACATGTCTCTTGCTAGCAGCTGCTACCGTCGAGGATTCCTGCAAGTATATGTTAGTAATAAACGAACGAAAGTGTCTTTGTTCACTTTCGTTGAATAAGGTTGCAAGAACCACGGTTCCCCGTTAATCAGTATAAATACTGCCTGTGATCAGGTAGAATTCC
>BQNB010075949.1:0-31308 GCA_026074375.1 Tanacetum coccineum | reverse complement strand
ACCCTAATTTTGTAAGTCTTGAAATCAAAGAATTAATGCTTCACAACACCTTAGATATAACTAGGAATGAACTTTAAACACTTGGATTTAGCTAGAAATCAAAAGTTATGGGTTGGATATGGTGGTGGAGGGTGTGCCGTGAGCTAGGAGCAAGGGGAGGGAGAGAAAAGATTTTTGTTGGAGACTTGCAAATGAAATGAACCCTAGATGATGAGAATGTGATGTATTTATAGTCAAAATGCTAGGGTTTTGTGGGTTCAAGTAATGCTTAAGTGACCAACACACACCAAAGGTGTGTTGGGTCTTGGGTTCGGCCGAAACTAGGCACAAGGACCATGATGGTTCAAAATTTTGGTCCATGGTTCCAATAATATTCATACCTTGAATTTTCCAAGTCAAATGAAGTCAATGGTATAAGTATGCATGTGATGTGTAAGATATGGCATGCATGCAAGTTACAAGACAACAAGGATGTCATTTTCTCATCAAGTATGCACACATGGGTGAGGCTTTCAAAATAAGATGCCAAATCTTTAATTTAGAGTTCAAGTATACATGTTGTTGTGGTTTAGGCGCCACATTTGGCTAGGGGAAAGAGGTGAACGAAATTTTTTTAGGCTTAGGGTATAATATTAACGATAACTTGAGTTTACACGAAAAGATTTTGAGTTTCCGGGGTTCCGTTTGGTCTAAAACGCGAAAAACGCAATTTAAAGGATAAAACCCTAAAATTAATATCGGAAGTGATTAAAAATCACGAAACACTCAGGAAAGCTAATATATCACATATAATGCCTAAATAAATTATTTAACCGATGCCGGAACGCGTCCGATGACGTTTCTCAGTTTTTACGCAGTCTAGTTCCCCGGTAAACTATCAGATTTAAACATAACGTATAAAATTTAAAAGTAGGTGACCGGAGTGGGTCGGAATACTAACCAGGAATTTACGGGGTGTGACATAAATATTCACACAAGCGATTTTTGTTGTAAAAATGATTGAACAAAAAACATATTAATATGCTCATGTGGACAAAATATTGCAAGTGTGGTTCAAATGATGGAGATTCAAGTTTAGTCAACGAAAAAATTGAAATTTATTAATACTTGGGGGGAGGGGTGTTATGGGATTAAGACTACTCCTGGAGAACAAAATTTGACTGGAGGTTCATATATTGAACCAATATAGACTCTTGAGCTGGGTGGTTCCAAGGCTTTTGCGGACTATCGATTTATCGAGATACGTTGAAAGTGATGAGGAGGTAAAATCCAGAAAATAATCAAGAAGCTAAAGGTTTATTGGTTTGAGGTCACCGTTACCTCAAAATTTTTATCTTATCACCGGTGTTGTGATTATGCATTCTTTAGTTATTTTTCTGGTTTTGATTTAGAGCCCCATGAGAGCTATGTATGTGATGCTCTAGTAGCATGGGTGGTTTGGGCTAGGTTGCCATGGTTACCTTAGATTTCATCCTGTTTTGATAGGATCTGAATTTTTTGGGAAAATATAGCGGTTCCCGCTAGCACTCTTTTACACATGTATCTTTAATATGTGCTCTTTACTTCACATATTTATCACACTATTAAAACGAGCTTAAATGACCAAAAACAGACAAAAACGGCCAAATATATGTTTGTTTTGCAATTGTATTGTGCAGGAAACGGATATCACACAAAAGGATGAAAACAAGCGGCAAAAACGACCATAATGAGCAAGGAATGGAGAAATTGTGTGAAAGAGAAGGCCAAATCGAAAGCCAAAACCGAAGCCAAAAAAGTCAACCAGTCAAAAGTCACCGAAAAGTCAATTCATAAGTCAAAAGAAAGTCTCACAGCAAAGAAAATACAACTTGAGGGATCTCAAATTGCCATAATTCCTATTGTATTCAAGGAATAAAAAAAATCTCATTATGGGTTCAATTAAAAAGTGCATTTAATTTGTGGAATACACCACTTTATAAGGCGGTCAATATAACCTGCTGAACCCCCTCACTAAACTTAACTGTAGTTTGTCTAACGGAAACCTAGTACTTCATGCAATTATAGACAATTTCTAACCTCAGGGACCTGTCTTTTGCCATCTACACCTGCTTAAACTATATCACCCAAAGGACCAGATTGCAATAAACCTTATATATTTGGAGGGCCTAACTTGTATACTTCTTGTACCCAAACCTACATGTTATCCCTCTGACACACCGTCAAATTCCAATTTTCCCTGCCTTTTGATTGGTCTTCCCCCAAACAAAAACAACAGTTTTATCCCCCCACCCCCAACTACAAAAAAAAAAACCCTGGATTAAACATTTCCCCCCTCTCCACTATCACCATCTCAGGTCACATGAAGCCATATTTATCCCACCTTGGCAATCCTCGCCCAATTCCAATTTCTACAAAAAATTTGCATTTTTCGATCGGCTAAATGTACTTGGTAGAAGAATCAACAGGCTGAGATTTTCACTGTAGGATTACTCTCACACAACAAAAACAACTGGTTTTTGTGTCTACAAAGAAGCACAACAAGGAGAAAGAAGAAAAAAGAAAAAAAAGGCCAAGATTTAACAATTTAGTATAAATAGGACTCTTGTTAGCTTTAAAGGAAAATCATTCTCCATATTTTAATTTTATTGTTAATTTCAGCTTTACTTTTTATGTCATTACTTTACGTGTGTTTCATGACTAGCTTTATGTTACAAGCATTTGTATTCTATTTTTTTTTTACTTAAGCTCATTTTGATTTCTAAGTACACTATAAGCTTTTGTAAGTTGCTGGTTAACCTTTTATAAGGTATTGTTCTTACTCAATTAAAAAGAAAAGAAAAAAAATCAAAGAGAAAAAGAAAATAAAAAATAAGGCAAGCAGGAAAGGACAATGGTCGATATTTGATGACCTATGGGTTTTTTAATTTCTATCAGAATTTAGACTAGTGGTAATTAGGGTTAGTATTAGGTTCCTGTGCATTTGGACTTTTGTAAGTTTCTTCTTTAATTTTCGGCATTTTTCTTTAAAGTCACTGTAGCATAGCTTAATTATAGCTTATTGTGCTTATTTTCATATTTCTTTGCTCTCCTGTGCTTATTTATACTGTCTTTTGTTATTTAAAGTACCTACATTATTCTTGTATTTTGTTTCCTAGTTTTTAGAAAATCGGTCTTATCATATGCTTGTTACTGTTTGATTATTATACTAGCTTATTAGTGCTTATTTCCTGTGTATCTTGGCTTATTTGTTCTTCAATCATCTATTGTTATATCTGTTTTTCTTATTTCTCCTATTTTTACCCATAAGTTGCCTTAAATCAGCATTGCTTGGTTTAAATTTGCAAATCAAGAACTTAAAGGGGTGTTTGGGTTAAGACCCAAAATGGGTCAAAAATGGTTATAAACTGTCTTGGGTTCTCAAGTCATATTTCATTAGCTTTAAAATGCTCTAATAGATAGTTTTAATAAGTTTTAAATTAGCTTTATAATGTTTTCATGATTTTCTAAGCATATGTCAAATTTGTGGTGTTTTTATGGTTTTGTGCATGGCTATAATCTTTGAATTTAAGTTTGTGGTAATGTTTCATGTTAAGAGTTTGTTTGAATCAATTTTATCATTTTTATTGCATTAAAATCTGGTCATGAAGGTTTTGAATCTGTTTTATAGGTTTAAGAGCAAATGGGTCAAAACTGTCTAAAATTTCCTATTTATGGTTCACTTTTCACCCATTTTTTATCTAACCTTTAGGTTAGTTAGACTAGGTTTTTGGTTATGATTTTTTGAGCATAAGCTCATTGGAGGGTGAACTAAATCTGTTTGAGGTTTGTTTAAAGTTTTGAGCTTATTTGATGAGCTAAAAATTAGGCAGAAAAAGCTATTTTGTCTTTTTAAAAACTTAAAAACTTACACCATAGCTGCTGATTTTGGGTCCATTTGTTAGGGTGCTTTAAGGTCTTCTTAGGGAGCTTTATTTTCAGTATTTAACTTATTTAGGATTAGGGTAAGAAGGCTAGAAATTTTTAACAGGGTTTCAAGTGTGCTTATTTCGAAGCTGTATTTTAGGTCTAAAAGTGCTTACTTTCAGAATAATATCCAAAAATAGTCGTGTAGTCATTTAGTGCATATTGTATTTATTTCTGTGGCTTATTAAAAGTGTGAATAGGTGGGCTTATTAAGGACTCATTAGTGAGCTTATTTACAAAAGCTTACTTTTCAGTTTGGCTTATTGGTGATTTTAGCTTATTTTCATTTTGGCTTATTTAGAGAAATTTTAAAGTTTACCACTTTTGATGCAAATTTGAGTTAAGTTAAAGTGTTTTTTTTCGGTAAAAACAATTTTGGGAAATGTATTAAGAAATATATAGCATCCAAAACATCTTTCCTTTTTGAATTTGGTCTTAATTTGAGCTTAAACTTCGCAAAATACCAAAAACCAAAATTTAGTGCTTATTTCTGAGGCAGCAGCTATTAAGCCTTTTTTTGGCTTATTGAGTGCTTATTTTTATAAGGTGCCTTTGTTAAAGTTGCTTAAAAACATGTCATGAACAACTTTCGTGTTTTGCACTTTTGCTAAAATTGACTTTTGTTTTTTTGGACCCCTAGTGAAAATCGGGGGGGGGGGGGGGTGTTCAGGGTAGAAAAAAAAAATTAATTTGGTCTTTTGTCACAAATAGTCCCTGTCGTTAGTCCATTGTTAGCCCTTGTTAGGTTTAGTTTAAATAATATATTAGGTTTAAATTTAATTAGTTAAATTAGTCTTTAATTAATAAGTAAAATTTAGGGATTTTATTTTTCTTAATTTTCTGCACTTTTTCTCCATCTAGTGTAATTTTTATAAAATTTTTAGGTTAATATTTTTAGCTCTAGGATTATCTTTGTAGTTTTTAATCATTTAAATCTTAGAAAATTCATAAAAAATAAAATAATAATCAGAAAAATATAAATCTTTTTTACAAAATTTTCTTTTTTTTATATAGTTTCTAGGAAAATTGTTAAATTTTTCATAGGGTCATTTTCTCAAAAATTCACTCTTTAAAGAACGAGATTCGTCCCCGTTTTTTATTTGACCCATTTTTGGTCCAAACGAACTCCGTTTTTAGTCTAGTTTTTTTAAACTTCGTTTTTAGTCAAGTAGAATCTATTTTTAGTTTAAACATTGTTCTAGGGTTAAAATTGCAAAATTTAGGTTTTTGACCCTCGTTTTTCGTGCCCGTTTTAGGTTTTAAGTTATATAACTTTCATTTTTAGGTTTTATTTAATCGTTTTTGCATATTTAAATTGTCTGAAATTAGACATAACCAATCTAATCGTGTAATATTCAAACATACGATTATCAATTAGCATTCGATTTTCACATTCTAAGCCTCGGTTGGACGCTTAACGACCAGGGACACTCATACTTACGGTTACATATATTTTTATTAGAGAATTTTGATTCTTGCCTTGGTCGAAAGGCTATATTGGTTGAGTGTTTGCTTATATTTTATAAATTTTATAGATATTTTGTTGAATCAAATTTTCTGGGCGCCGCTGCTCGGGAGTGGCTGTGTTGTGAAACAAAATTTTTCACTTAAGTTTTGACAAATTGTATTTTTGAATTGTCTTATATCTCTTTTTATTTTTATAACAATATACAAAAATTATTTTTTATTTTCTTTTTAGTATATTTTATAAAACAAGAAAAAAACCAAAAATATAAAAACATTGTCCTTAAAAAGAACATTAAATCACAAGTTGGTAAATATACCAACATATCAATTTTTCTCAATGAGGTATATCTTAATAAATCTCCGGTGAAATCTTGTTGGTTCCCAATCGAACAAAAGATTTAAAAACTTGCCATTTGTGTCTCTTACGACGTTACGGATTACACTCGATTTGATTAACAACTATTATAGTGGTTTAAGGAGGATTGTCGAGGAACTACGACCGAAAGGAGAAATAAGCTTCGCGCTATTCCTACCCTACGCTCACCTGTGCAGTTTATCTTTTTTGAGAGCTATCGTGAGTAAGTAAGATTTTTAGGTTGAAGTTGTCCTACTCTTTTTCCATTAAAAATACATGTGAATAAATCTTTTGAAAAACCAAAAAAAATAAAAAAAATTAGTGGTAAATTTTCTCTTTGATATTTCTATTTTGTGCTTGCGCACTCGTTACTCAAGCCCGGTTAAACGTCCGTCAACAAACAAGGTCCGAAACACTTCTGTTGAATCACCCAATCTTGAGAAACCAAATAACAATCAAGAAACTTTCAATCCTCCCATAGTTACGATGGCCGATAATCGTTAATATGGCCGCAATTTACTGAAGCACACGAGGGGTTACGAGATGCATCGTTGTTCCGAATTTTACCTGCGAAAATCTTTGAGATCAAGCATGGTCTACTTAATCTTGTTCAAAACAAGCAATTTTTTGGACATGATAAAGAAGACTCACATGCTCACATCCGATATTTCAACAAGATCACTTCTACGATGAAGTTCCCGAACGTCCCGAGTACGTCGGTTAAGCTTATGCTTTTCCCATTTTCCCTCGAGGGAGCCGCCCGGATTTGGCTTAAAAAAGAACCCCCTCGATCGATTCTTACATGGGATGATCTTGTTTCGAAATTCATTAACAAATTCTTCCCTCCCTCTAAAACAACAAATCTTCGAAATGAAATCACGAGATTTCAACAAAAATTTGATGAAACATTTTACGAGGCATGGGACCGATTCAATGATCTTCTTAGGGGATGCCCGCATCCATGGTTTTCAGAATTGCATCAACTCGATACATTCTATAAGCCCTAAATCGAATGATCAAGATAGATTAAGTGATCTTCCGATGCGGGTGGTATTCTTTCTTGGATAAATACGCCTCGAGAATGCCTAACTAAATATCATTCGCAGTGCAATCCCAATAGTTCGTCAATCACGAAGCAAGGCAGTCGTTGCCAAAGTGAGTACGAGCTCTTCTACCCCAGCAGTTTCACCCGATGTTGCTGAACTTAAAGATATGGTTAGAGCATTGATTCCTCGATATGAAAACAACACCAGCTTCCGTAAAGGGTCGAGCAAGTTGTGTAACTTGTGGGGGTGGGCATTTATTTCCATATTTGTCAAGCCTCAGATTGAGGCATCATTTATCGTGACATATCAAGAGTATGTGTCACAGCCGCGCGGCAAATTTCAACAAGGAAATACCGGTTATCCGACCTCAGATGTGTTGACAACTCAAATTGATGATACTCCCGGTTTTTCCTCCTGTCAACAGCCATCAAAGGAAAATAATCAAAACAATTTCAATCGGGGAAATGGTACAATCTAAAAACAGACGGGTAAACAATTTCAACCAAAGCCAAATTTACCTACCCCATGTAACATCACACAGTTACAAGCTCCTGTTCCTCAGACACATGGTGTGTCCAAAACTGATTTTGACAACTAGTAAGGCTAATGATTGCAGGTTTATGAGGCATTATGCAAAAACCAGCCTAAACCTTGCAAAACCAAATGGCCAATTTAACGGACATGCTTTCCAAGTTCGTGATTTCTAATACAACCTCTACTTCAGGTTCGGAAACTCTCCCGGGTAACACCGTTACTAACCCGAAGGAGGATTTGAAAGTGATGTTGCTTATCAAGGACCCACTTCATCTTCTTCTCTGAAAGTGATGAATCGAGATACCGAGGTTACGAAGGACACGATGCTTCCTACTAATAACGAAAGCACCAAAGACGTCCAACCTCCGGTAGTTCAAGTCCAATCTTAAAATCCAACTTCCGAGCCCGTTGTTGCTCCCGCTAGTGCTCCGATGCCTAACCAACAAACATCAATTCCATTTCCTTCAAGAAGAAATGATGAAAGGCGCCAAGAGAAAGCTAACGATCAAATTGAGAAATTCTACGAAATCTTTAGAGATTTGGTTTCGACAAATGAGCTTTAAGAATGCCTTAACCTTATGCGTGTGTGTGTGTGTGTGACTCTTAAAAACTTTATTCGGTAAAAAGAGAAGTTGAAGTGAAAATGGCTTAGAACTACATTAAACAAGAATTGCTCGTGTTGGTCCATTCCTTAACATGTTACCCAAAAAAAACTTGGAGATCCTGGGACACCGATTTCTGATTCATCGTGAATTTTATGGGATTAATACATGCAACGCCTTGGCCGATCTCGGTGCGAGCATTAATCTTATGCCATATTTGGTCTGGAAAGATCTCTCTCTTCCCAAACTAACCCCGACTTGCATGACACTAGAGTTAGCGCCCTAAAGACCAGTTCAAATCACTGAACCGTTCTGGTATCGCCAAAAGACGGCCGTTTAATGGTCGGGAAAGTGTTTCCCAGCAGATTTTGTGGTCGTAAGATTTTGAACAGACCCCCGATTACCTTTAATTTGGGAGGATTTTTTAAAGGACCAGTCCGTGACGTTGATAGACGTTTGTCGGAATGTGATATAACCTTCGTGTGGGCAAAGAGGCAATCATACACTTCAATCTGAACCAAACTTCGAGATACACGGCTAATTACAATCATATGACGGCGAACCGAATCGACGTCATTGAATTGTTGCTATGAAGAATTTCTCAAGAAGTTATCAGGTTTCTCCTACGTTGTTAGCATATAACATCCATTCTCGGTTTATTAGATCCATATTGTCAAATCTTCACCAACACTACCTCCATTCGGGGATAGTGATTTTCTCCTTCTCGAAGAAGCCAATGCTTTTATAGCTATCGATAACGAGCCAATTTTACGAGAAATTGATGCTACTTACTATGATCCGGAGGGCGACATTCTTAATCTGGAAGCACTTCTCAATAGTGAACCGTTACCTCCTCTTCCAAATCATAAAGATTATTTGCCCGGCATCCGGAAAGAACTTAAAGTTGTTGAAGCTAAAACCGTTAAATCATCAATTGATGAGCCTCCCGAGGTTAAACTTAAGGACTTGCTACCTCATTTAGAATACGCATTTTTGGAAGGCGACGACAAGTTGCCGTCATATAGGCGAAAGTTTTAAGGATGAGGAAATGGAAGGCTCTTATAAACGGTTCTAAAGTCCCACAAGCGAGCCATTCGCTTGGAAACTCTCCGATTTATCAAGGGTCGTGATCCAGAGTTTTGTACTCACAAAATCCTTATGGAAGAGGACTACGAACCAACAGTTCAGGGTAAACCCAAAGATCTACGACGTTATCAAAAAAGAGGTTGAAAAACTTCTTGATGCCGGATTAATTTATCCGATCTCAGACAGGCCATGGGTAAGCCCAGTACACTGTGTACCAAAGAAGGGTGGCATAACCGTTGTCTCAGAATGATGATTAGATTATGATAACGACTTGATTGGGTATCGGGTGGTGAGTGTGCATGACTATAGAAAGTTGAATGAAGCCACCCGAAAAGTCACTTCCATTACCCTTCTGGATCTAAACTGCTTGAAAGAGAATGTGCTGGGAAAACACAATACTATTGTTTCTCGATGGCTTCTAGGATATTTTCAGATTCCCATTGACATGAAAGACCAAGAAAAGACAACATCATTGCCCATATGGAAACGTTTGCCTATGTCGCAAGCTTTTGGGCTACTGCACATGCACCAGCCCCAACGTTTTCAACGATGTATGAGTGGCAATCTTCCATGCAAATGATCGAAAAAACAATGGAAGTCGTTCATGGATGAACTTCTCGGTCTTCGGGGATTCGTTCTACATGCCTCATCCCATTTGGAAAAAATGTTTAAAACGGGTGTGAAGACACCAATTTGTTTCCCTAAATTGGGAGAAAAGCACATTTTATGGTTTAAAAAAGCATTGTTCTTGGACATAAAAATTCTTAGTCGGGATAATTGATAGTTGATCGAGATAAAGTTTTTGATGTTATAGCCAAGCTCCTTCACCAGACGTTCTATGAAAGGTAAACTTTATTTTCTTCTTGTCCGTAGTTTCTTGGGGCATGCCCGTTTTTATCGACGTTTCATACATGACTTTTCAAAAATTGCCCGTCCAATGACCCACTTGCTTGAAAAAGAGACTCCATTTTTCTTCTCAAAAAAGTGTATCGAATCCTTTAATACACTTAAAAGAAAATTGACGAGGGACTCCAATTTTGTTTTGCTCCCGGTCTAGGACTTGCCTCTTTGAACTCATGTGTGATGCAAGCGACTCTTGCAATTGGTGGCAGTCCTGAGGGCAACGAAAAAAAACAAGCATTTCCAACCAATTCTCTATGCCACGCAAATACCAATGACGAGCTCAAGCACACTACTCTTACGACCGGAAAAGAATTAAACTTACCGTAGTGTGTCGCCTTTGAGAAGTTCTCTCACTGGTTAATATCTCGTCTTGTTCCAAAGAGCATGAGTGTTTTTACCGATCATTCTGCTAAAAAGGATGCTAAAGCAAGATTAATGCGGTGGATCCTTTTGCTCTAAGAATTCGATGTTGAAATACGAGACAAAAAAGGAGCAGAAATATCTAGCGTTCCCGATATCTCTCAGACTTAAGAACCCTCAACAAAATGAGTTCGAGAACAAGGAAATCACAAAAACATTTCCACTCGAGACTCTTGGATCGGTTGCTCTTCATGATGATAATGCCCACATTGGTTGAGATTTCGCAATACTACCCATGCGGGGAAACTTCTTGTCAAGGGAATGTAGTTTCCAAACAGAAAAAAACAAATTTTTCAAGGATGTCAAACATTACTTTCTGGATGACCCCTTTCTATTCTAAGTTCTGTGGCTGCCAAGTTATTAGGCGTTGTGTTTTGAGCAGGAAGCACTTTTGAATTCTCAAAGTTGCCATAGTGGACCACTGGAGGTACACTACGGTGCCAAATTTACACGCTAAAAAGATCTTTGATTCAGGATTTTTATTGGCCCTTAAATTCTACAAGGATGACATGATGGCTACTTTGTCCACCGATGTGACATTTGTCAACGTCCAGGCAAAATTTCGCACGTGATGATGATGCACAAAACTCCTATCCAAGTTTACGATTTCTTTGACATTTGGGGCATTGATTTTATGGGGCAGTTCCCGTCTTCAAGATGAGAACAAGTATATACTCGTGGGCCGTAGCATTACTTAGCGAAATGGGTGAAGCAAAAAAAGCGATCCCCACCTAATGTGCCCGAGTTGTTTGCAATTTATAAGTCTTTCTTCTACTATATTTGGTGACCCTCGTGCAATCTTAAGTGATCGCGGAACCATTTTTGCAATGACCACTTTGCAAAGGTTCATGCTTTAAATACGGAGTCCACTCATCGTCTCTCCACCGTATATCACAACAAACAAGTTGGGCAGGTTGAGGTTTCCAATAGTAGGTTTGAATAGAATTATGAAAGGACCATAGGCGGTAAAACCATGCCTCTTTGTCGGATAAACTAGATGACGCACTTTGGGCCTTCCGCTACAACTTTTGAAAGAAGCAAGTACTGGGTGTACTCCATACATGTTAGTGAACGGAACGCATGAATTCTTCCCGATCGTGTTGGGCACAAAGCTTACTGGCCCTTAAGAATACAAACTTTGATATCAAAACGCGCGGTGATCACAGAAAGTTCTACTCAATGAACTTAATCGAAAGCTTCGGGATCATGCTATGAAACTCTTTGATCTATAAAGAGAAAACCAGATGGAATCCATGACTCCAGATAAAAACCACGTTTTTCAATGTCGGTGGATCACAGTTCTCCTCTTTAACTCTCGATTTAAAGATTTTCTTCGGAAGTTCGAAAATCCTACGTGGTCAGGACCATTACCGTAAATCCCACGTCTTTTCATATGGCACTGTAGAGTTGTCCCAAAACTCCGACCAAATTTCAAGTGATATGGTCACGTTTGAAGCACTACTTTGGAGGTGGGACGTACATAATGGTAGTCCTGGATCTCCAGTCATTCCCCATGGATAATAAATTCGGGGACTAGGGTTAAGCATTGAGACCTTAAACAAGCGCTTCGCGTGGGATGGCACCCTATTGCTGTATCTGGTAGTAGTATTATGTAGTGATGAAATAAGTGTTTATGTGTGAGGAGGCTTACGCTTCCACTTACCGTGTTTTGTCCGTGTTTTTTGTGTTTTGTGTTGTTTGTCCAGGATTTCCGGATTGTCGAATGACTCTCGTTGCTCGCCAGTGGTTTTGCCCTTCATCCACAAGAGTTTCACATCCTCAGCTTCATTTTGGGAATCCAATATCCAAATCTAATCGACTAACGTTTTATCTTTTGGCACACTTAATAAACGGCCTTAGATTTACGTAGGTACCCCCTTTTAAAACATCGAGGACGATGTTTAGTTCTAGTATGGGGGGGAATCTTCGATTTGATTTTGCCTGCAGCCGTTGTTGTCACGTAATCCCGTTTTTACCACCAAAATTTTGCAAAAATACCAAAAAAATGAAAAAAATTTAAAAATTTTCAAAAATAAAATAAGTGTTTTGTCACAGTTTTGACTTTCCTAATGGGTAGAATGAGAATAAATTTTGACTCGGTCGAGCGTGTTGAGCTCTTAGCTTGTTCCTTAACTTTTAGACTAAGCGTTCGCGGACTTTAAAATTCGTGAAGAACGAAAAATGATAGTGTTGTTTACAAGTAGGATGCTAAACAAGGATTATTTGGAAATCTTAAAAGCTTATGAGTGTAACTTGTCGCTTTTTCTCCCCGAAGCTCTTAACCTGACTAATAAACGTGCTTAATTTTGCTTTAACTTTAAACCGACATTTTCTAAAAAGAAGCTCTTTCGGAAACGAAAATATTCATCTTAGTTCAACTGTATACTTGAGTTTCTAAAACAAAATTTTCTCCATTACGGAAAATATAAAAATATATAAAAAAGCACAAAAAATGAGAAATAATGATGAAAAATATAAACTGTGGGCTGATAAAGGTTTACTGCATCTTGCCGGCTCACAACCGATGTTGCAGTCTTCAAAACAAAGCCCATAGTGAGATAATAAATGCCAAAGTGCATTCGTAAGTGCTATCAATAAGAAACCGTCGTCAGACTAAGTCACTACATCTTGTCGGAGGCGTGGCCGATGTTGTAGTCATGTAAATGATGACGGTAGTATAGTATGATTATAGCAATAAATGACTAATAAGGAAAATTTAATGGTTAAGATTTCTTTTTCTAAACTCAAGTATAATTTTGAACTAAGAATAACTTGCTTTAAGACTTCAAAAGTTTGTTGGTTGCCGTTAGTAGATTATTTCTAGGAATAATCGCACCAATGAGATCATTAAATTTTTGATGTTTGCGTGCTTTGAGTAGTATTGTTTATTTAGCGGTAAATCTAAGAAATTCGGCCTAAAAGGGTGGAGTATCCCGCTATTACATTGCAAACATTCTCCTGTGGGGTCTCAACCTGATAACCTAAGTCGAACTCGGCTGGGATCTATCGAGAATATGCTGGTTGGTGGGTGATCTAGTCTTTTCCCCAGATTTCTTCAGAAATATCGTTATGCACATAAACTATACTACTTTCTAAAATTGTCGATCTAAATTTAACTTAAAATTAAGCACAATCACACTAATTGAATAATTGTTGGG
This sequence comes from Tanacetum coccineum, assembly GCA_026074375.1. Classification (NCBI taxonomy): domain Eukaryota; kingdom Viridiplantae; phylum Streptophyta; class Magnoliopsida; order Asterales; family Asteraceae; genus Tanacetum; species Tanacetum coccineum. The sequence goes on along the minus strand of BQNB010075949.1, from coordinate 17,792 downwards.
AGCGAAAAGTTGACAAGTCATAGTTATAAGTAGTGTTAGCATCTTTACTTGTACTTAGCGGTGATTTCGTTTTTACGCTTAGCTTGGGACTAGTAAAAAATTAGGGACGATGAATTTAACCATCAGGTGATCCATAGATTATTCTATGGACGTTTCTCATTCTATGATCCCAGTGTTGATATAATAAAGGAAGTCAAACAGGTAGTTAAGAAAAGAAAAAGGAAAAATCCAAAAATATTAGGGCTAGTTAGTGTACATATAAAAAATGGTGAAAACGGGACTTGTCGAAGCTATTGATTCTTTAGTTCCCCTTAACGAACACTTAGCTACTTTTCGAAGTTATTAGTCGAGGAGGATTAAGATTCTTGGTTTCTTGAGTGTTTACTTCATAACATTGCGTGAGGACACGGCAATACCTTAGTATGGGGGATTTTGGTATGTGCTTAATTACACATACCTTTTTCCATTAAAAATGGACTTAAATGACCATAAACCGACAAAAACTGCCAAATATATGTTTGTTTTGCATTTGTAGTGTGCAGGAAACGGATATCACACAAAGGACGAAAAACAAAGCCAAGAACGACAAAACTAAGCACGGATTGGATAGTCAAAGTCAAAGTCAACCCCGACAAGAGTCAAAGTCAACTCCGAGAAGCCGAAGCAGAAAATATAACTTGTGGGACAAAATTGCTAAGTCCTAAAGTTATATTACAAAGAAAAAAAGACTACAAGGGCTGAATTTGCAATTTACTTAAAATACAAGTAGGGGGGCAAAACTGCCAAACCCCCATACTTGTATTAACACAAGGACTGACTTTGCAAGAATCCTATATGAGTTGAGGGGGCTTTCTTGCCAAACCCTCAACCTCATTTAACTAAAAGGACGAAACATGCAAAACCACAAATAACCTTGAGGGACCAATCCTGCCACTTCTTAAAAGTTATATCACCACAAGGACCCTTCATGTTAAACTCTTATACGAGTTGCGGGTCTATTCTTGCCATCCACCCAAACCTTACCCCTCTCCCCCAAAATTAAACGTAGATAAACCCTAACCCTAACCCATTTTCCCGCCAAGACCAAACTCCCACTACAACTCACGGGATACCCTCCCCTCTTCCCCAAAACACTCAACCTCCCTTTTACCCTGCAAAACCCTAAACCTCCATGGGATAAAACCACCCCCTCCTCTCCACTATCAACCCTTTCAATGAGCAATGCCATGTTGGCAATCCCACGTTTCTCAAGGTCAAATTCAAGGGCTGTGATCACTACAAAAGAAGCACAAATTGATACTGAAGGCTAGGATTGAAGTTATGATTTCCTCTCACCAAAGAAACACAACTAACACAAAGATTGGAGACAAGCTGCCTATAAAAGAGGAAGAGAAGACAGAGTATTAGTTAGTTAGTTTTTTTTAATGTAATTTTTCAAGTTTTAAATTAAAGTGCAATTTCCATTTTTAAGTTACCTCTTGTTTCTTTTACTTATTCAGTCTCAGCTTATTTATAAGCATTGTATCAAGTTCTTAAGTTTCAATAAAAGAAAAGTTTTCAGTTACATTCCTGAGTTTTGAATTGTATTTTACCTTTGTTCATGATAAAAAATATATCACAGAAATTCCGCAGCTTATATCATTGGATGATAGGTCAAAACTGGAAGGATTATGGGTTGTTCTTGATTCAGAATATGATGGACTTAGGGGTTAATTAGGCTAGTTTTTAGGTTCCCTTTACTCTTGGACCTTTGTAAGTTTTTAACTCAATTTCCTGCATTTTTTATATGTTACTGTAGCATTGATTAATTCAGCTTAACCCTGCTTATTGATTCTTAATTTATGCTTGCATTGCTTATTTATATTGTCTTTTGTTACTTAGAGTACCTGCATTGCCCTTGTCATCTTGTTTCATTATTATTAGTTAATTCTGCCTTTTCTAGCTCATATGAGAAAGACCTTGTTTGTTCATTAATACTGCTCATTTCTTTGATTTAAGTTGCTCATCATGTTGATGTTTAGCTAAATAATATCTGATATTAAGGTTTTGTACAATTTAAACCACTTTTTCAAGTTTAAATTTTCTATTTTCAGACTTAAGGGGGTGTTTAGCATAAGGGTAAAACGGGTCAGAATGGTTATGTCAATGGGTTGAGGTCACCAAGGAAATTTGTATTAGCTTAACTTAAGCCTAATCAGTAGTTAAATTAGGTTTTTATTTGGGAAATTTCAAAAACCAAGCCTACAGAAGCTATGTTTTGAATCTGGTGTACAATGCTTATTTGAATTAGCTTATTTTTGAGTTTTAGCCTAAGTGTGCTTTAAGACATGTTTGTGTATCATATGTGAGTGCTTTTATGCATTAAGTTTGTGTTTTAATAACCTGCATTTGTGTGATAGTCTTTAACCAAAATTTTGCATAATACATAAAAAAACGAATTCCTAGCTTTTTGATAAGCTCATTCTGGGTTATTGAGTGTTACAAAATGATTTTGGAGTGAAGATTATTGTTCTATTTGTAGGATCGATATTCCTTAATGAAACACTGATATACTGTCAACTATGCGGAATCTAGTTGACAGTACTTAAGAAGAACATTTTTAGTCTTTTAAATAACCACAAAAGTGAACTTTTGGGTGTTTGGACTCAAAAGCTTACCAATGGTGCTGAGAGTGCTTATTTTGTGATTTGCTTGCTGATTTTTGTACTTAAGTGCTTATTAGGTTTGTTTAAGTGTGTGTCTTTGCTTATTTCTCATTTCCAATTGCTTATTTGTAGTTAATTAGCTAAACAGTATTAACTTGATCAAACAGTATTAACTTAAGAGCTAATACTGCTGATTTCAAAGTGCTTTTTCATAGCTTATATTTGTTTCAAAGTCATTTCTTTCTTATGAATCATGTAGACCCTAGGATAAGGTTTAAAAATTCATAAGCCAGTTTGCCTAAATTTTCTTTCTTATAGCTGAAAAATAAGCCATAAAGTGGCCATTTGGTCTGTTTAGCTAGCAGTGTTTGATTAAGTGCTTATTTGCTTTTAAGAGCTTATGGCTCATTAGCTTTGCTTAAATTTTGTATAATAGTGCTTACTAGGGCTAGTCATTAATCTGTTTTCAGCTTGTTAGGTTTCAAAATGCTTTTAAGTGCTTAAATTAGAATAGACAGTTTTAGTTAAACTTAAAAAGCCAAAATAGTTAATCTTTCTTATAAGCTTTTTTAGCTTAATTTGTTTGATAAAAATTTATGATCACTAGTGCTTAATTGTTATGCCTTTATGTTCCTTTTAGCTTATTAGTTCATATGTTAGCTTAATTTTGTCAAAACCAATAAGAACTAAGCCATTTTTGCCCTTTGTTAAGTAAAGCAAATCTTTTCTGTCTATATCAGCTTTTTCCAGCTTATTTACCAAGTTTTGTAAAAAGCCCTAGTTATAAAAAAATGTTTGTTTCCATGTGCTTATTAAGAGTGTGTAAAAAGATTTGAGAAAAAAGGAGTTACTGTAGCAATATAAAAAAGAGTAAGGTCCAGGACTCGAACCTGCGACCTCACTCTCAACACACACACTCCTTACCGCTGCCCTTGGGACTTTTCACCTGAAAGGTTTTCCCAAATCAAATACTTAAGGGCTCTTTGGCCCAATAAGCCCATAAGCTGTTTTGCTTTTTAACAGCTTATTGAGATAAGCTGTGTGACCCATTTCATTTTTCATAGGATTCTTATAAGCTTAGTTAATTTTTGTATTTTTTTTTGAATTTTATAAAATAGTTTGGTATTTTTTATAATTTATTTAGATTAAAACTTAAAAAAAATTCATAAAAAATAAAATAAAAGTCATAAAAATATAAAATTTTTTTTAAAATTTTCTTTTGTCATATATTTTCTAGGAAAAATAGAATTGCATTTGTAGGGCTTAAATTGCAAAATTTCATTTTTTAAAGAACGGGATTCGTTCCCGTTCTCGTTTCTTCGCGTTTTCAGCTTTAAACACCTCCGTTTTTAATCTAGTTTTTTTATTCTTCCTTTTTAGTCATTTAGAGCTTATTAAAAGTAAAAAATTAATTGTAGGATTAAAATTTGAAAATTTGGGTTTTTAACTCGCGTTTTTGCGTTCCCGTTTTAGGTTTTACGTTATATTGCTTTCGTTTTAGGTTTTCTTTTGCTTGTTTTTGCATTTTAATTGTAGTAATAGAAAAACCAATTATAACCTCGTTCCATTCTAACATCGATTATCAATTCGTCATTCGACTTTCAATTGCACACCTCGTTGGGACTTAACGACCCGGGAAATCAAACTTCCGGATATATATATTGATTCTCGTTGTGAATTTTGACTTTTTACCTTGGTCAAGGGCAATTGGTTGGGATTTGATTTGTATTATTATATATTATATATAGTATATACTACGAATCAGGCGTATTGGTGAAATTTCAGCAATCTTTAAATATCATCAATTTTAGCTCCAAATTATGGCCTTTAGCTTGTCTTCACAAAACCTCATGAATGATGCATTTATCAACTTTAAAGCAATTAAGTACCCAAATAATGAAAATAATTATATAAAAGTGGGCAAAACAGATGGGATAAATGATATAAAATAAAGTGACGTTATTTGATGTCATCAAATATCCCTCCACTTGAATCATACTTGTCTTCAAGTAGACTTTAGAAAAAGTTTTAGTTTATGAAAATGTGTCCCAACCGAAGTTGAGGATTTTCCATTTAAGCATCGTTTTGTCATATTCTCCTGTACATAACAGTCCTCATGCAAATATGGAAATGGAACACTCAGTCACTCAACTAATCTAGGGTGCAACATTTAAGTAGTACGCTCAATTGCTTGGTCGTGATTAGCTTCGTATCATAGGCTTGGCAAGGATACACATCTCCACCGCTAAAGCTAAAGAAGAACAAGTCAAAAGCTAAATTAGGTTAAGAAGGCTTACCGTTGATCATTCAACAGTCTTTCACCATAAGTACCACACCAACAAGGCAGCTGTATCGTACATACACGACCGTAACGACGGAATAGACATATACAATCCGAACACATCCCTGTTCGTGTTTAACCAGCGGTTAGGATGAAGAAGTATAGGGTAGGGAACCTTCTAACTTTCTCCAATAAGTCGTAAACCAACGAGGTAGCTAGTCATGCATACATGGCGTAACGACTGAATTGACTTCGCTTGGGCGTCGAACAGTTTTTTTTCCCTCGTTCGAGTAGTCATAAGTTTAGTTGCTAGGAAAGGGAAGTAAAATGGGTGTTAAGTAAAATTCACGAAACAAATAGATTAAGCCAACAAATAAGGTGCAGTGCTAGTAACTTTCTCCCGACCGTTCCATGACAAAGACTCAAACATATAGACAGACGCCTCGATTACAGAAATTACAAAGACAACCTAAGTGGCGTTTCCTCTAACGGTCAACTTCTCTTACTTCCCGCTCTTTTTCATACTTTTGCTTAAGTGGTGATATCGACCACTTTTTAAAGATTTACATCGTGATTTTTGTAAACATATCAACGAATAATCGATCCTTCCAAGTAATTCCTTCGGTATAAACTTCTTTTTGAAATGAATATTTTTTTTTGGAAAATAATAATAAACCTCGGTTTAATTCCACCGTCTTCACTATCATAATTCATCCGGATAATATTTTCTTGTAACACTTCTTCTTCGGACATGATTCATAATCGTGAAAGTAGCGAAACTTACGAGCTATATATTTTTCCCATTGCATTGTGCAATTTTCCGACCATTACAGAGATAGAAAAATTTCACTTTGACATAGGAAAAACAAAACTTTACACGAAAGCAACTAGCAACATTGGTAAAATAAGCTTAAGTTACATGGTTGTCTAGGTTCATAGTGGACGAAAAAACATGTAATATGGTGTAGAAAAAGAAAGGAATGGCTCAACAGATTGTTCTAGGGGGGATTTTACTCTAAAAATGAGAGTAATCAAGGGTTACACGGGATTTAACTAACCAGTGTGGTTAGTTATTTTTACGACATGTAGGCTATTTGGTTTAATCCTAGAAATTTATCAGTTGAACATGTTCTTCCATCTAAATCCATAGTACTAATCATGCGGTATGAGTGATATACCATGCTAAGTTCTAAAGTCTACTACATCACCGACACACTCATAATTTTGTGGAATTTTTAAGTAAACAATTAGAAACGGAATAGGCTTAATTCTCACAATATGTATCAAGGGTTATAGTGCGCTAGGTAATGTAACTAGTGATTTTTACAAAAGTCATGCTGAATTTTTTTTAAAATTTGGCCGTTTTTAAGCACTTTGCATGTTATTTTGTAAAAAAAAGACAAGTACGTTCTAATTCCTTCCACCCACACTTAAATATATACAAATCCTCGTCTGTATAGATAAAATATTAATTTTAAGGTGAAAGATAGAATTTAGAACGGAAAAACCCCTGATGTTTTGATCGTGATATTCTCCAAGATGTGTTCTTGCAGGCAAAACAGTGTTGACTTTAGGGCTTCAACTTGCCCGGATAAGTTCAACACAGTCTTCTTTTGCGTATTACATTATCATAGTTTCAGCAAGGTCTGTATAAGAGATTAGAAGACAAGTGTAAATTCTATCTCGCTATAATGGTACAAGAAAATAATTAAACACACAACTGTACAGGGATCAATACACCGTATCCCAAACCCTAGGATACGCCGTATTGTTCTTGTAAAAACAATTAAATACTAGAAATTAAATATTTAGTTTTAAATTAGATAACGTCCAGAATTCCTTTACGCAGCATCCTGAGGGGTTTCGATACGGTGTATTGGGTTTCTGGAGACAGACTGTACAACAAATAATTAAATGCGACAAACAATTAAAAATGACCTGATTGTCTCTCGGGAAGCACTTTTGTTTCAGATGGTCTTTAAGTTCGACCTTTTCCTCTTTTATTTACCTTCTGGTGTTGTCACGACCCATCCTTCATTAATGAGACGTAAAAGTTCTCGATAAGCATCGAGGCTATCCTTTAAATAGTTGAGGTATTCAGACTCTTTTATGATAATGTACTCCTCGTCATCATCAAATGAGTACTTCATCATCTCGAATCTCCTGACTTTGCAGTTTGATGGTTCAGGAATTGGATCACCCATATGTCCTTGATTTTCTTGAGTACAACCGACGTTGATTGCTTCATATTCCCTTCCAAATATACAGTTGTCGTAAAGATATGGATATGATGGCCATTCAGTTTTCATATTCGCATATGGTCCCCATCCAAAATTTTCCATACGAGTAAATGGAGCGATCTCATGAGCATTCACTTTCCACCAGCACTCTTGTAGTTTTACCAGTACTTCATATTCTAGCTCGTGGAAGTTTTCAAAGCAGCTTTTCAACCATCTGCAGAATTTTATCACCCGGGAGTCGCGTCTCCCCATGATCCTTCTATTTTAGCCTTAAGTGCCAAGGTTTCATCCTTTAGCTTCCCATCAGCTAGTTCATCATACCACCTTTGATCTTGAAAATAGGTCATGCTTCATTTTTTTCCATTTTGAAGCTTACACAAATATTTACTAAAAACATTTTAATACTTATCCCTTAAAATAGGTTTTTTATAAAAAGAAAGTAAATATACAAAATAATCAAAATTACAAAATATTTTTTTTTAAATATTGGTCGGCCATATATATATACTTATATAAGTTTTATATTTTTTTAAACAAAATACCTTATGTTATATCTTTATAATTTCCCAAAATTATAACTTAAGGTTTTAAATTTCAAATGCTTATTAATAAACTTTAGGTTATATTCAAAATTACCAATATGAAATAAAATTCAAATTTTGGGTTTTACATCACACCTTAAGAAACAAACCGATTGTTTCAAAAGTGAGTGCTACTACTTCTTCTTCTACTCCCGCTTATCTACCAGAGATTACCGCTTTTACTGATGCCGTTAAGGTTATGCTTCTTCAGAACAAGACCCCTTTACCAGCTCCCGTTAAAGCTATGGAAGAAACTTATATTACTTGTGGTGGTCCGCATCCTTACTATGAATGTCTTGCCACCGATGGTAATACTTTCAATGCTTCTGCAGCCATAGGGACCTACAATCAAGGAGGTTCCGGATACTGATTCGTCTGATAGTATACATATATAAAATAACACAAATGCAAATCTCAACCAAATGCCCTTAACCAAGGCAAAAGGTCAAAATCTACACAAAGAGATTAAATATATAAGAATCAATAATAAAAAGATTCCGGAAGAGATATTCCCGGGTCGTATGTCCCAACGAGACTGCAATTGAAAGTAATCCTGGTTTGTATGAGAAATTGAATTGACTGGAGTATATAAGATATGATGGAAACACTGTAAATAGTACAACCAAAATTAATAAAATAAAAAATCTAATTTATCTACGGGAACAAGATATAGGATATTATGGGGATCTAAAATACTGGAAAACAAATTAGTTATAGGGAAATCCTAAATTAAATCTATACTAAAATACGGGGAACAGAATCAGGTATCGGGAAACCTAAATACTAAAAATTAAGAAAATAAATGCTAAATTAAATTAAAAATCAAAATTAAATTCTAATTAAGTTAATTTGAAAAATAAAAAAAACTAGAAATAAACGGAGGGTCGTTTGAATGTAAAACGAAACGAAACGGTAAAACGCACCCGGTAAAACGGGTCTAAGACTGAAATTTAAGAAAAATTAAGCCTACACTAAATTTTATATTTTTCCTAGACACTAAATGACAAAAGAAAATTTTATAAAAAAGAAAAATATTTTTTTATTAATTTTTGGATTTTTTATGAATTTTTAAAGATTAATAACTAATTAAAACTAAGAAAATAGAAAAAGACAAAAAATAAAAGTTATAAAAATTCTGAAAAAATAAAATTAAATAAAGAAAAAGTTAACAATTCTAAAAATATAAAAATGCCCAAATTTTACTGAATAAATTAAAAGTAATTAAACTAATTAAATCTAAACCTAATTTAATTAATTAAATTAAATAAAACTAACTAAAGTTAACTATAGGGACTAACAGTGAAAAGGGACAAGGACTAACGAAGCAACAACAAACTAACAAAGGGGACTAACAATTATAACTGTAAAAGAAAAAATTACACAAATGGTCCCTGAAGTGGACCCCGATTACAAAGAGGGTCCAAAGTGCTTATTTGACAAAAGTCAAATAAGCAAACTTGTAGAAGGGCTTATGGGGAGCATTTTTCATAAAAGGTGCATAAGCTGAAGTCCACTAAATAAGCCAGAAAAGTAGCTTTTTGAAGCTGCAGAAGCTAAATAAGCTTATGAGCTTATTTTTCTTTCTCTTTTTAGGATTTAAGCTACAAAATAAGCTAGAAAACTATGGGAATAAATCAATAGGCTAAGGGTGTCCTAAATATGAGCTAAGGTTACTAAATAAGCCCTAAGTTAAGCTGAAATTATAATAAGCTATTCTAACAGTTTATAAAAAAAAACAAAAAAAATGGACTTTAAAGCTTATATTAAGCTGCCTTAATAAGCTATCTAAGGGATTTAAGCTGCTAAACCTAAAAGACCTACCTATAAGTTATATTAAAAAGCCATAAAAACCTAATGCTTAAAATCAAATAAGCTAGAAATAAGGGGGTCACTTATGGTGCTCAGCACCAGGGGAAGGTATGCACAGGCCTTGTGGGCTCTTTTTTGGCTTAACCAATAAGCTCACATGGGCTTATTACCTAAAATCAACCCAACACAGATTAAAAGGGCATGTAAATGAACTTATATTCAAAATTTAAGCTAATAAGGTGGACTAAAACCTGCTGGTTTTGTGGCTTGAAAATGGGGGTTTTCAAAGAAATGACAAAGCTAAACTTTGACTTATATTGTCAAATTAAAGGGACAGCAACAAGGGGTTGGTAAATGGGCTAGAAACAACACCCATAAGCACAAAAACAATGTGCTTAAGCTGCATAAGCAGCTTGAGTGGTTTAGCTCACTTTTGCTTATTGGAAATTTGACAGAATACAAAAAGGCACTTAAAAACTTATTTTCAAACTAAAATTGGTGATTAAGGTGGCTTAATAAACCCCACACACTCAGCCAAAGTTGGCTGAGTGGTTACAACCCATGATAACTCCCATATGACCCATTTTGCATGCTAAACCAAACACCCCCTTATTTATATAAAAAGGAGTTTTAACTGATTTTTGGTAAAAGTAGGCAGATATAAGTGATTACAAATGAATTTTAATAACTTTTAACATATGTTTAAACAATTTAAACAGAATTAAACAGCTTAAATCATATTTCAAATTTCGACAATGGTAATTTTACAAAAACTTTTTAACTTTTATTAAAACTGAAAATTGTTACAACATAAACTTAAAAAATAAACTGAATACACTTAAATTCTTAAAAGAAAGACTTGGAATTAGAATTAAACTAAAAACATAGTAAAAAAAGGTGTGTGTGACTTCGGCTTGGTCTTGGCTCTTTTATACAAGTCCCAAGAGGTCTCTTCGGTCTTCGTTTGTGCTGGTTGTGAGAGTACAAAGCCTCCCAATCAATCCTAGCCCTTCGTTGGCTTCTCTTCATCTCAACCATTGAAGGGGGTGCTCGGGTAAAGAACTATAATTAAGCTACAATAAAAAGCTAAAAATCCTAAGTGCTTAATACAAAATAAGCAAGTTAATGAGTGCTGAATCCTGGTGCTCAGCACCAGGGGAAAAACAAGCAGTGGAGATTGGCTTATTTGGGCTTATGAAAATAAGCCCAAAAATAACTTTTACCAAATACTAATCCCAAACAGATTTAAAAGGGTGACTAATAAGCTTATATTCAAAATATGAGGGCCTAAAAAACAATAAAAACTGCTGATTTTTGAGGCTCAAAAGTAGGGTTTTCACAAAAGATTGAACTTATTCTCACTTGACTTTTTTTGGTCAAATTAAAAGAAACAGCAACTAAGCTTCTTAAAGGAGTATTTTTATGACTTAAATGAGCTCAAAAGCAAGTTTCTTAAGCTGCTTAGGCAGCTTAAGCCTTAAGCTTAGTTTTACTTATGAAAATTTGACAAAAGAGTGAGGTTTATCTAAAAACTTAATTTTAAACTAAAAGGTATAATTTTTTTGGTCTAATTGAGCACACACACTCAGCCAAAAGTGGCTGAGTGTTTGTGACCCATAAAATACACGAATTGACCCATTTTGACGTTTACCCAAACACCCCTTTAGATAAGTAAAAAAAACGTTTTAACTTGATTTTACTTTAGATTAGTTAAGGTTAATTGATATTAATGCTAGTGGGTTTAATAAGAAACAAGAAACAACAACTTTCTTTAAGCATGAACAACGAATTAAAGAGTTGAGTTATAAAAAATAATCAAGAAATTCAAAAGTTACTTCGAAATTGCATTAGACTTTCAAAACAGTACATTACACATAAGAAAACAAGCTGAAGCTTAAAGTTACAATTTAATTAAAGTTTTAATAAAAATAAGCTAAGTTAAACTAGTGTGTTGTATTCGGCTGCTTTTCTTTTCTTTTATAGAGGCTGAAACTCCTTGGTTTGTGCTTGTTGTGAGTGTAGAAGGCTTCCCAAGCAATCATAGCCCTTCGTTTCACTTCTCATGATCTCAGCCATTGATGGGGTCTTCGGGTTGTGTGAATTCCAAGTGGGAAGGGTTATAGGGGTAATGGTTTGTGGGGAAAGGGTATGGGTGAGCTGGGAAGGGTACTTGGGAGGTGGTTTGGCCTTGTAAACCATGGGAAAGGGTGGTTTGAGGTTGGCGGGAAAGTGGGTTGAGGTACAGTTATGGTTCGAGGTTTAAAAGAGAAGAATGAAAAAGATGCAAGAGTGGCCCCTCACCTTTCTTTCTCTTTTCATTCTATTTTAAACCGAATGTTAGTTATAAAGGGGTTTGGAAAGTGTCACTTTTGGTCCTTGTTGTTTTTATAACTAAAAGAGTCGGAGTCCCGGAGTCAAGCTAGCCGAATCACTCGGAGTTATCGTCATGCTCATCCGAGGTCATGCAGGAGGTTCATCATATAGCGTAGTAATCGGAGAACTTGAGGTGTATGGGAATAGGTAGAATATGCGTATGGATAACGAGTAGAGGTGCTAGGCGTCACGCAGTACAGAAACAAGTCAGATGCAATCGAGATCTTTTGTCGGAGGTGGATCGAACTCTACTCTTCGTGTCTGACTGAGGATGAGCACTCATACTCTGTTGTCCTATCGAGATTAACAGAAGTCTCTCAATTCGTTAGATCGTACATACTCGAAGTCGTTCAGTTCGATGAATGATACTCGAATCTCACAGGTCAGGAATGTATGGATGATTACTATAATCTAGATACAAGCTCTTCAAAGTTGAGATGAAACGTGTCTTGATGTTGGCGAGTTCTAAGAGTATATTTTTCACATAAACTAATCGTATATAGGTGTTTAACATTTTACCAAAAGACTGGAGTAGTATCGGTAACAATTAATTATTATGACTGAAGAATGCGTGTTAATGAAATTATCTATAAACATTACTCTCTTACAAGTATATGACTTCTACAAAAAATACAACTGAAATCCCCTGCAGTGGCACCAAAAACTTTGATGTGTTTCAAAAGCTTTAAATTTATAAGACTGAAATTACTGGTTATTAGATGGAAACACACGGGTAAAAGTATAACCCACGTATGTAGTATAATCTTTTTAGGTAAGACCAGGTCATCCACAGGGATTTGCGTAGTGTTTGAATAAGCAAATAAAAAATAAACTTTAACAGATTTAAAATAAATAACTAATTCATAATAGAAAGAATGACTCTCCTAGGATAAATTTACCCCCCCATATAACTCTAAGCATTTGGTGATAGTTACGATTTTCCCTTTCCCAAAAACCTTAGGACTTTAATTTATAAAAGGGTTTTCTCGTTAGAAAACGTTTTCACAAATTAACTTGTTTAACTTAAGACTTATATTTAGTTAACTCAATCAAATGTGTCCCTCAAATAATCCAGATACTATTATATCAAATCTATTTTGTTTATCAAATAACGTAAGTGAATTTCTCGTCACAAACGATAAAGATCAAAGACAAATCTTTGAAACTATATAGTTCACAACGGGTCTTTCGACCTATATCGGTGTGCGTATATAATCAAAGTTGATAAGATTAGACACGATAGGATTTTAACGTAAGCTTAAGATTAACAAGATCGTAATTATACCAAACGCTTATTCATTATATTATTTCCACCGAGTAGTCATGAGAGATTTAGTCTCTCATGGCTATGAAGTTCATAACAAAATTAAGTAGATAAACAATAAACATACTACGTCCAGGTAAGAATATGGATCAAACTCTACCCGATACAAGTATAACATAGATACGGAAAAATTTCAATTTAAAAATTAGAATATAAATAGAGAATTCATTAATTGAGTAAGCATTCTGAAATCACCCATCTACCAACCATGTCCCATATCACACGAAACACGACAACATCCTAAAGACCGATACCAAACTTAACATCACCCTATCTATGCCCGAACATGCTTCGAACTTCGTGGAATGATCTTTAATCTTCCAAGATGTTATAAAGATAGTATTTGTATGGGAGTGAAATGAGAGGAGTGAATTTTGATAGAACATTGATAAGATACTTGCTGCCTGTGAAAGATCAACCACTATTAAAATGCTGAATTTGGGTCAAAGTGTGTCGCACAAAAATTTGTACGGCGTACTTGGGGTGTTAAAGCGGGGTACATTTAATTCCATTTATTCTTCTTCTTAACATCGACAGGAAGTGCGGCGCACAAAGAAATTTGTGCGGCGTACTTGGTGAGTAACTGCGATCTTTATTTAATAGTCTTTAACTCCTGGACTTGATAAGAAGTGCGGCACACAAAATATTTGTGCGGCGTACTTGAGGTCTTTTTTCAGGCATTGGATCCTTTCTTTTTCAACTATCTTGCTTCCAATAACTAAAAACTCTTGAACTTGTTCTTATTTAGACTTAGGATGACTTCAAGTAAATCCTGCACAAATTCAATGCTATTAAGTATTGAGGATTCCATGAGAAATGATAAAATATATATAAATAACGTCGCCAAAAATATGTATAATTAAGGCGTTATCAGTACGTCATTCCTTTAGGCATGATTTTTCTGACCAAATAATTTGCAAAGTCTGCAAACCATGGTTCTTCTCTTAAATTTATTTCCAATAAAGTTTCAAGAGGAAAGGTGTAATTGATTTCATTTTATGGGTCGTCTATTTCATTGTTATGATAAACAATACAAGATGATACGGCTGCAACATTTTCAGCACCTTTCTATGACTTTGATTACAATATCGAATTCTTGTAGTAGAAAAATCCAACGAATAAGACGTTGGCTTAGCCATCTTGCTTTTTGAAAAGGGTATTTATCGTAGAGTGGTTTGTGTAGACAATTTTCTGGATAAAACAAGATAAGCACGGAACTTATTGAATGCGAATACAATAGCATAAGTTCTTTTTGATTATTGTTAAATAGTTTATTATTGACTCGCCTGAGATTAAGATTATCTTAAGAAATTAGATAGGGAGGGAAAATGTATTCCATCACGTTGTCCTAAGACTACCCAACAATGGAATCACTGACATCACACATAGTTCAAGATGTTGGTTCTAGTTTGGACTCGTGAAGTAGGGTGTACATGTTGAGTTTTTCCGTCTTATAATGTTTGAAGACTTTATGACAATTGTCACAAAGTGAAATGGTGTATTCCCTTTTCTAGAATTTTGGTCAGACAACAAGTGAATTTGGACAAATCTTTTATGAATTAGCAGTAAAAAACGACATGTCCTAAAAACTTCTAATGCCTTTTACATTAGTAGGGAGTGGTAATTTGGATATCACGTCAATTTTGCTTTGTCAACTTCAAGTCCTGCTTTAGAAACTTTGTGTCCGAGCACAATTTCTTCTTTGACCTTAAAGTGACATTTTTCCCAATTATGGACAAGATTAGCTTCTTTACATCATTTGAGCATTCTGTCGAGATTTTTGAGACAATTTTCAAAATAGTATCCAAATACTAAAAAGTCATCCATGAAAACTTCCATAGATTTTTCAATCATGTCGTTGAAAATTGCTATCATGCACCTCTAAAAGGTAGCAGGTGCATTGCAAAGGCCAAAAGGCATTCGCCTGTAAGTGTATGTTCCAAAAGGACAAGTAAAGATTGTATTTTCTTGATCTAATGGATGATTGGAATTTAGAAATATAGAGAAAAACCATTAAGGAAACAAAAGTACTCATTCCTTGTGAGTCTTTCTAACATTTTTCCATGAACGACAAAGGAAAGTGGTCCTTAGTAGTTTGCTGACGTAGAGATTTTCGATAGTCGAACATACACGAACAACGCCAACAATTAACGGATTACTGGTTGTTACGAGTTCATTTCTTTTCATTGGTTCCTCGATGTGATGACCTTTCTTTTTGGTACACAATGGATAGGAGTACCTAAGGGGCTATCGACAATGGGGTAGATTATGCCAAAGTCAAGGAGTTTAACTACTTCCTTTTTAACAACTTCTTGCATGTTAGGATTTAATCTTTTGGTTTCTTATCGTAAAGTAATTGTATTTTGTGTTTACAAAAGGATGGTCAGATTCCATGAATATTTGTTGTTTTCCAA
Source organism: Tanacetum coccineum (assembly GCA_026074375.1). NCBI lineage: Eukaryota > Viridiplantae > Streptophyta > Magnoliopsida > Asterales > Asteraceae > Tanacetum > Tanacetum coccineum. Next base: position 2,125 of record BQNB010075949.1, on the reverse strand, counting down.
GCGAAAGCTTGTTTATGCTTTTTGAGAATAGATATCAGATCATATTTGTTTTATTTTGAGAGTTTGGATGATATGATCACAGAAAGTAAGGATGTTCCTTCTAGAAATGCATATCTAAGGGGCCATGGTTGGTGCTTACTTTGTCCAGCTTCTCCTTCAAGACTCGATCCCCTCGTGGTATGCTGATGGCAGTTTGTACAAAGTCTCGTGGTGCGATGTTGAAGAGGTAACTTTATTAAATAAAAAAACCAAGTGCTTATACTTTTGTAACTATTTATGTAAGCCGCAAAACCATTTCCAAATTTGTAGGTTTTTATGCCTATTAATGAAACGGACCAACACTGGTGTCTTGCACACTTGCACATTAGGACAGGATTGGTTACTTTCTATGACAGCGGTCTAACCTATGACCCGGAATGGCGTGAATGGTATATCAGTCTGAGAGAATGTTTAAAGGTAACACTATACAATCCTAATTAACTACAATTTATATTGTTCCAGTATGAGGTTTTTATGGTATAAACTTTATAGAAGTTACGTTAGGATAATAAAAAAGTACCTCACAAATAATGTCTGCATTAAATATTGTTTAACAACAGTCGAACAAATTCCTCTATTTAAGGCCCTTTCTAATACTTCCTCCATATCAACTATACCTTCTTTCTAGATTCTTACCTATAGAAGTTCAATTGGAAATAATGAACAAACTACCTGTTAAGTCATTACTTCAATTTCGAACCGTATCAAAGCTTTGGAAATCTTCAATAGACTCTTCCAACTTCATATTTTCTTACGGTATCCGTAAAAGTCTTAGTATTTCATTTGTTGTAAACTATTATCAAGGTTTTCAAAGTTACATGGGTAATGTGAATCACAATTTCAACTCCACCCCATTAAACACCAATCTTAATTTTTCATCCGTGTTTCCAATTGCCACTTGTGATGGGCTTTGGTGTTTTTCATACGCTGACAACTTCATGGCTATTATCTGGAACCCATATTTCACTAGTCAAGTAGAAACACAACGAAGTGTACTAGGTTTCGGTGTCTGTAACACCCCTATTTTTGACATATAGCAGCGGAAGCTAATCTGGGGTATTACTTCATGGATCAACAGACATAATCATAGAAAACGACTCATAAAGAGACGTTTTGGAAAATTTTGTTATCATTTATTTATTCATCAGAGTTTTTACAAAAAGAGGTCCCAAAATCTAGAAACATAAAGTTTGAATGATAACAATTTAGCCATCTTCAAGTCCGTGCCACTTCGTGCCATAAGTTGCTCAATTACCTGAGATAAACATGCTAAAAGGTCAACACAATGGTTGAGTGAAATTCATAGGTTTATGATAAATAGTTGAATACAAGTCATCATAGACAGTGGGTTACGTTGTTATACACCCATAGATAGTAATAATTGCAATGAGTACAATTATCATAGAAAACAGTATTATTGCCCTAAGCTCATGACATTAATACGTTAACATGGAAATCACCGTAGTGACATTGGTTGAGGAACAAATGTCCATGTGGAAAGGTAACTTGCCAAGGTTACCCATTAAGTCAAATATAGTGCGTTTGGTTACCCCATGAACGGGTATACCAACGGGTGTCATCACCCCCAATAGATCTATCCACAATATTTGCGTTTACTCGCAAGTAATTAATGTTTCATGATATGGAAATGGTGACACTGGAAGGTACTTAGGAAATAATATATCTGGATAACATACAGTTGGAAAAACACTTGCATTCATAGTTTAAGCATGTATCCCCCTCGCGGGTTTATAAAACATTCAAAAGATTGAAATGCGAGGCTATGAACTCACAATATCGGTTTTATGTACTTGTGTATATTAAAAACAATTAAGCATGTATCTCCCCACGGGATTTAGAAAACATGTAAAAGTGGGACTATGAACTCACAATATCGGTTTTAAGTACTTGTGTATATTAAAAACAATTGAGCATGTATCCCCCTCGCGGGTTTATAAAACATTCAAAAGATTAAAATGCGAGGCTATGAACTCACCTTAACTAGGAAATCTGATTAACGGCAAAAGTATATCAAAGGAAAGGCGTCTGTATGGTAGTACGACGTTATCTACTTGGGCGGAAAGTA
>BQNB010075948.1:0-31308 GCA_026074375.1 Tanacetum coccineum | reverse complement strand
GGAAATCATTAAGAACCTTGCCCTCTATGGCCACGAGGGCTGTTATGTTTCAAAAGACTTTGTTAAACTAGTCAAAGCTATTTCAACATCTCAGAATACCTCAAAAATGCCTGACCGAATACTTCTTGAGCTTGAGGACTAAATTAATTTCTTGCTAAAAGGACCACAACTAGCACCTAGAGTAAGCTTAACATACATCTCTCAAGCATACGCTGAATCAATCTCCTTGAACCCCTACCCATGAGATCCTAATGAACCGTCAAAATAGAATTCCTTTACTTTTCGCGATCGTATACGTCCAAGCCCTCAGCTCCAAGCTCTAGGAACTAATTTTGAGTCCCATGTGCGTGACTACATGGCAGCACACACCGAAAGGATAGAGTGGTTTGAAAAAGCCACATCAAACAATGAGAAGAGATCAATGATAGAATAGGGGAGAAAAGGGTACCCAAGATAACACAATGTATGATAATGATATAGTAAGGCCTGGCGGATCAGACACAGTGGTACCCTTGAAGGAAGTTGATAAAGAAAATGAAGCCGGAAATGGAGCTGGAGACGAGGTAGTAAAAAGTGATGAGGAGAAACTCTAAAAGATCGATGAAGAAAAATTAGGAGAGACACCTAACTCTCAGTCCGTAGGATACTACCTAAAGCATAAAATCAACGAAAAACTAGTTGAGGGTTTTAATGAAAATCAAAAGTTTAATGACTCCCTGTCAGCAGCACGAGTTGGTAAGTTGAAACAAAAGACTTACAATTTATTGTCGAAGGGAACCCTACATGACGCGATCCTCAAGATAAAGGTAACAAAAAAAGAGGACATAGGGGGAAATTTTGAAATACCATGTAACGTATGAGGGTTAAAACACATGAATGCCTTAGTTGACCAAGGATCTAACCTGAACGTCATGCCCCTTTCCATCTACAAGAGACTAACCTACGAAATGCCTACTGAGATGGACATTATACTTTCCCTAGCTAGTCATTCGTATATCTATCGGTTAGGAATAGCAGAGGACTTATTGATTGATGTTGCTGGTTATGTATACCCCGTTGACTTTGTGATTCTAGATATAAAAGAGGACAAAAAGAGGCTCTTCATCTTAGGAACACCATTCTTGACTACATCTAAGGCCGTGATTAAGTTTGAAAAAGGAACCATAACTTTAAGATCTTGAAAGAATAAGATAAGTTTCTATAGGATACCTGAATCCCTTTATAGGATCGAGAAGGGAATTAAGAACGATATAGAGCCTATAGCCCCTACTAGAACCATAAATAGGCTAGTATTAGAATGGGAGGAAAGGATAAAACTTCAATAGGAAAAGGAGATGGAGTTTGACCAATGGAGGAGAATTTTTTTTCAAGAATAAGCATCCTACACTCGTGAAGGTAGAAAGAGAAGTGAAAGATGAAGAAGAAGTCAAGTAAGGACGTGTAACTTCGATTCTAGCTATAAAACTCATAAATAAAGAAAAGTACTTTTTGGGAGGAAACCTAATATTTATTTTCCTGCATTTAGGAGTGTCATATCTTTTAATTCTTCTCGCTTTTTCTTTTATGATTGAATTATTTTTGTAATCATGCATTGGTTTGTTTTTAACTTCGTCTTATTGACAATCAAACGTATTTTGCATAAAATAAGTGTAGGGGAAAATATCCGGTTTACAAGAACCAATTCAAACATTTAAAATAAATTGTTTAGATTAATTCATGTCAGTTTCGAGTCATATGATTGTAATGATTAATCTCAAGTTTTATGCAGTATTTTATGCAGGACATAACAAATAAAGTTGCGTGCATGAAATTTTTCAAGAAAAACGAAAGTGAATTTTTCATAGTGTGTGGAGAGAGAGTCGGAATTTGCTCATGATGGTGTCGTGCCTCCAAACCTGTGAAAATTCTAACTTTTTCAATTATTGTCGAATAATAATTTGTACAATATCCAAAATTTGTAATTTTCTTATAAACCCGCAGAAACCTATGATTGTATCATCACTTTCATTCTATCTTTACTGCTTTCATAGAGTCAACCCTAAAGTTTCGTTGTATATATCATTGTACAGCCGACTTTACGCCGAGTGTAGTTGTTTTTTCTTTGATTTACAGGTTATATTTGATGAGAAGAAGCTTAGAAGTTCTTAGGAAGTTTCATTGGAGGATTCTTGGAGGACGATTTAACCAGTTATCGCATGTTTCTTTCCCATTATTCCGCAAATCATAGGAGTACTAGTTTCTTTTACTTGTTTTCTTTTCCCTTTATTCGTTTATACGGGTAGTTTTAAGAACACTAGGGACAATGTTCAACTTAAGTGTAGGGGGAAATAAGCCTTAAAAACTATTCCTTTAATTGTCATTTGCTCAGTCCTTAAAATGATGAGTAATATACCGAAACATAACGTAAAAGGTAATTTTAACCAAATTTTTTTTAAAAACAATTATGACATATACCGACAAAAACCGAGTATTAATCGCGCATCATGGATAGGAATTTATATGACTAGCACAAAAAACCCTCAAAATTCCACCTCAAAAATATGAGGTTTGCCTTTAGATCTATAGGAATTCGGGTATCCATTTTTGATACCCGAGATAATTTTACCTTTACCATCCAGTATTATTACACTTGTCAAAAGTTTCAAAATCCCTCCCCTTTAGCTCCTAATTTTTGGTGCTACACAAAAGAAAAGGAAGCAAAAAATTTACATTTCAAACATTGTCACATGCATGATAATATGAGATGGTGACACCCTTGTCTTCATCTTTCCATGCACCAACACTTTCTTACATATCACATAGGACTTGGACCACTTGAAGATTAGCCAACAATAAGCTCACCTTGGAGCCAAAGAAAAACATATGGCTTCCCATTTTCTTCTTTGTTCTAGCTGAGCCACCACACACACACATACACCTTTGGTGTGTGTTGGTCACATGATACCATGAGCCTTAAACCCTAAGACTCAACCTATATAAACCCCTTTATAAGATTTTAGGCCTTTGTGTGACAAATGAGATTTTAACAGGTTAGTTAAAGCCTATATAATTCAGTTTATGTGTGTCATTATGTGTTTTATGAGTTTTATATGTATGAGAGGAAGTACATGAGGCTTAATCATGGTACATGTAAAATGAAATCATTTGAAAGCTTTCGTAGTTTCAAATGTCATTACGTATATTCTGTGTACGTAACATGTGTATATGTAATTCAATATAATATATATTATTTTAGTAATTTAAAGATTGTAAGTACTTTTATTTTTAGAAATAGTAGAATCGAAGGTTAGTTTTTAAAAACTAGTTAGAAAGTTCAAGGTTTAACAAAATAATTAATAGTTTTACTTAGAATTAAAGTAATATATAATAAATAAATAAAAGAAAAAAAAAAAAATTAAAAGGGAGGATGTGTGGAATCGGCCGACAAGGAATAAAAAAAGGGAAAGAATCCCAATTTGATTACAACTTGTTTTTGGTAATTATCTTTTCCTAAGCCTATAAATACAAATCATAACTTAATCAAAAATTTTTTTTCTCCTCTCCTCTCTCCTTGGCCGGTCGAACAACACAAAGAACAAAGGGAAACCTAAAATTTTTTAGGGTTTTGATTTTCAAGAGTTAAGGTAATGTTTTCTAAATCTTTTTCAATTCAATTGATTTTATTAACGTAACATCATTAAAGATGATTAGATTATTATAAATTAATATGTAATTAAAGGTTTTAACATCAAGAAATTATTTTAGGTTAATAATTAGGGTTTTGGTAAGTAAATTAGGTACTTAATGCTAAATTCAGAATAAAATTGGGCAGAATTTTAGGTCATCTTGCGAGAGCCATATCTCGGTCATACGGATAGCTTTTATTGTTTTTCTTAAGCCTAAAATTAACTAACAGAGAGTCTACGTTTCCAACCAAGGGTTTTCATGAATTAAAAGTGAGTGGAAGTTAGTCAAATTAATCAAACATGTTTCATTGTCAAAACTGAGTTTTCGGGGAAGATACTGAGTTGTGTTTGTGAGGTCAAAACCCATATCAAAACATCTTTTTAATTAATGGGCTTGCTACTGTAGCAATTTCATGATGTTTATGATTTTATAGAATTTTTGTAGAATTTTCCTAAGTGTTTAAATGGGTCTGCTCAAGCTAAACATTTTGAAGGTCGAATCAGGTCAAATTAAGGACACTTTGTGATGTTGAATTTTTATAAAATGGTTACACTCACTATTATTTTTATCCAAAAATCATAGAATCTCACAACTCATTGGGGAGCTATGATATGTAAGGAGAAGAACCAATTAGGTGTTTAAGTATTTTATTTAGAGTCATCTTGTGACTATAAAAATTGAGTAAAAAGCATAAAGTTGAGAAGTAAAGTTTATGAGGTAATTTGAGGTTAGTAAGTATGAGGAGTATATAGAAGAGTTGAATCAAGATAGGATATAAAGTATCCATCGTTGTGATTTGTTACATCGACTTGGGTGTGTGACCTAATCGATGGTAACATATGTGTGTATTGTTTTGTTTAGATTCTTTGCAAGATTAAGTGAAGGAATTGGAATTTGTTTTGCATCAGGTGAGTTTTATAGTCCCACTTTTTACTTATATTTTGGGATGGAAATAATGCAAACTGTTTTTGAATTATGAACCGTGATATGTGTTTTTAAGTGTCGAACTATATGATAGCTATGTGATATGAATTGTGGTATGGCATGTGTATGTGAGGATGACATGACCTTGTGTGAAACCCGAATGGACTTAGCTAGTCAAGTGGGTCAGTCTTGCGCGGAGATATTATGGGACGGAGGGGTACGATTCACCCTAGATATATGTGAATTTATTTTGTGATAGAATAGCCAAGCATATATGTTCGTAAATTGTTTTATTTTATTGTGAAAGCGGTGTCAAACGTGAGACTTTAAAGCTTGTAACTCTCACCAACAATTTAATGTTGACCGTTTTTTAGCATCCATTTTCAGGTGACAAAACGTGTGACGAGTTAGAAGTGAGTTAGTTGGCACCATATGCCTGCATGCGGAGTCTATGATTTATCTGTTTTTTTTTTGTTTACAATTGAATTTGTCTTGTTTTGTTCTTCATGCATTATATGTTGGATTTTTGTTTTGGGCGTTTCATAACACGCTTTGGATCTTGAAGTTTAATGAATTCATTTTTAGTTCTCTATTTTTACGCCTTGTGTTGTGATGATGCTATTTATCAAGCTTCGATTCCGCCTAGGCTGGTGTGACAGATTGGTATCAGAGCCAAGGTTATAGAGAATTAGGAGGATTGACCTAGACTATAACTAGGAACCTTCATATAGATGCATTTAGGAACTATGTGCTTGTGTGTACGTATGTATAATATATATATATTAAAGTTCCAATTGCCTATTCGTTTACTATTTTCGTAGTAAGAATATATATATACATATATGCTAGTATTTACTTTCTTCGTCGCCATAACTTGATGGAAGGTTATACTTCCTTAGTATAGAGTTAGTCTCCCTCAAAGTGTAAAGTTTTGTGAGGGAAACACGCATGCACTGGATTAAGCGTTATAACGACCTAATTCTAACTGATATATATGGCGTAACAAACCTCAAGTGTCGTATACCCATACGACTTAAATCCGTGAAAGTGAAAGAAGTATGACTATGAAGAAAGAGGTGACCAAATGATTGGAGTGATTCCGAGAAGAAGGATCGACAAGGAAGGGAATGTTTCTAGGTTCCAAGAATACCACACCTCGGATGAAGAAGAAGAAGAGTTTAGTGAGCACCCTCCTTACAACAAATATGGATTCGTGAATCATCCACAACTCCAAATAGAAGACCAAAGGAACCAAGTTTATGCACTACCCATTACCAACCACAAGAAGCAATATGAATAGGTTTTGTTGATGATATGCTGAACGATTCAGATCTTTGAGTCTACGTCTAGTAGATCAACCCATGAGCTGACGATGGAATACATTGGTGGGAGCTGAGTTCGACCACGACCCGAACTACTCGTGCAAATCGATTTGATTTTAGATGTTTAGTGGTTTCTTATAGCGTTTGAACCATGTAAGGAATGTTATTTTCGATTACGATTATTATTAATGAGGGGGGATAAAGTTGGTTATAGGAATTATCTATTGAGCTAGTGCCTAATTAAAATGTGTAATGTGTTCCATGAATAGTATTGATTTCAGAAGTGATTTCATAGGAAGCTAGTACACGCGTGAAAGGGGGCATTTATAATTTATGGTTTACAACATAATTATACATCGCGCCACAACACAAATGGACTAGCAAGTATGATTACATTTAATTGCGTTGACACATATTGGTTGATTAAGCTTGTACGTATGTATTGTGAGAAATGTAATATCAATGGGTTTAGGAAAACTGTCTTTTTGTTTTTTGTTTTTATTTAAAATTTTTGTATATCCACTAAAATTGCACCCCTATAAATGAGAAACCAGTATTACAAACCCCTGGGTATGTGAGAAGGTAGTCTAAAGGTAAGAAGAAGAAGTTGATCGAATTTTCCGTGCTGTAGACTAGCGCTAAGAGATTCTATTTCCCTATAGACTTGATACCATAGGACAAGGAAGTTTTGTGTGATAGTAGGAAAAGGATTTGGTTTGTCAAACCAAAAGGCTGTGATCGTAGTGTCCACGAGAAGATAGTTAGATTACCTGTAGAAAAGGTAAGTACTCTGTGTATCAAGAGAAACGTAATGCAGTAAGATAAAACCGTATAATGAGCACAAAGGCGATGAAACCGACGTTAAGCGAATATATATATCGTACTGATTTCGAGCCCCTAGTGTTGATGACCTGTCAGGATTACTGCCACAACGACAAGTAGAGTTTCGTATAGATTTGATTCCTGGAGCGACGCCCGTAGCAAAGTCGCCATATCGACTAGCGCCTTCAGAGATGCAAGAACCGTCAGAGCAACTTCAAGAGTTGCAAGACAAGGGATTTATTCAGCCAAGTCACTCACCATGGGGATCGTCAGTTTTGTTTGTCAAAAAGAAGGATGGATTGTTTCGCTTGTGCATATACTATCGTGAACTGAACAAGTTGACCATCAAGAATCGTTATCCACTCCCTAGGATCGACGATTTGTTTGACCAACTTCAAGGAGCGCACTATTTCTCTAAGATAGACCTTCAATCTGGTTATCATCAGCTGAGAGTGCATGATGATGATATCTCGAAGACCGCGTTCAGAACATGATATGGGTATTTTGAGTTTACGGTTATGCCATTTGGATTAACAAATGCACCCGCAGTTTTCATGGACTTAATGAACCGAGTGTGCAAACCGTACCTGGATAAGTTCGTCATAGTGTTTATTGGCGATATCTTGATATACTCAAAGACGAAGGATGTTAGATACAAATAATCATAGATCAGGTGGTCTTGGTGAATCAAACCAAGTAAAGCTAGTCATGTTTGTAGAGAGAGAGAGAGAGAGAGAGAGTAGAGGGAGAGAGTAAACAAAAAGCACACTTCTCTAGAGAGAGAAAGTGTGTGTGTGTGTAATAAGTGAAATGAAATGTTTAAAAGTCTCAACCCCTTCATGGAAGCTATGGAGGGGTATTTATAGCCCATACTCAACTAAACTAAGCACTATTGGCTAATCTAGTCCCTGCGTATGAACTATATAAAAACTACGGTAATTCCGTAATATCATCACATAAAATGAAATCCTAACAATCTTCCCCCATGGGACGATATACGGAATTACTTACAATATTTTCCTAACAAGTACATAATGATTAAGAACAAGAGCTTCTACGAAGTTTCTAATGCTGATGATGTCTTTTGTGGCCTTTGACTTTATGTCTGCACTCTAACATGAATCATCTTTGTAGTACCTTGTAGGATAAATATTGTAATAGGCACGAGCTAAGTAATCCATACACTTCTAGTTAAGGAGAAGCTTCTGAATTAGCTTCCCCCTAATTCATGCCACATATTCATCACTACGAGCTATGCTGAACTGGACAATATACGGGGTGACCGAGTCTTTTTTCATGAACCTAACAATCCCCCCCTAAGGGAGGTCACCCCTGAAAATACCAATTGAAGCTCAGCAGTCTTTGAGTTGATCATCCGTTCTAGCTCATAGTCTTTAATAATATCTTTGTACTTTGTGTAATGATCTTTAGCATTATTCCATCGAGCTTGTCTTTGTATGTGATCTTTGAGCTTTCATTGAGATCATCATCCACAGTAATTATCTTTATCATCCTGTTGTGAAGTAATTGCCTCCATGTGATATTGTGACCATCGGACCGGCATGCTCTTACTTTTATGGATCATGATAGCAAGCATCAGAGTTGCGGAAGCTGTGTTGTAGGTCTTTCAACTATCATGATGTCATTGGATAGGAATTTGAAGTGTGAGCATGGGGTTGTGAATTGACATGTCTCTGACCAGCAGCTGCAACGTCGTGGGGGGTGGGGGGGGGGGTGGGGGGGGGAAATGGAGGAAATGGGTGAAAGAAGGGGGAGGGTGGGGGGTGGGGGGGAGGGGGGGATGTCCTGCAAGTATACGTTAGTATAAACAAACGAAAGGTATTGTTTCACTTCGTTGAATAAAGGTTGCAAGAACCACGGTTCCCTGTTAATACAGTATTAAATACTGCTTTGAATCAGGTAAAATTCTGAAGAATCTCCTTGACATGGTTTCGTAGCTGTGCTAGCCGTTACTCAACAGTGAGCTTCTCAAAGTAGACCAAGCACGGAATGATGTAACCATTGAATTAAAACCCACTGTTTAATGAAAAAATTGATTGAAAAATCATCGCGTGTCACTCAGGAAAGAGTTTTTGTAACACATCGAAAGTTTTATAATATGAAATCAAATTTCATCAGAAACACTTTTGTTTTGAAAGATATTTACAGTCAATATGCTCAAAAATCAGTTGTTGAGCACATCGAAAGTTTTTTCTAAAACTACTCGTCAATTCATATACTGGAAACAAGTTTGATTCATAAAGAATCGCACCATCGTTCTTTCATTTGTCATAATATTGAATCTGAAGAGGAATCTCACAATGTCACCTACCAAGAGGCGTTTTGAAGTTGGCTCTAGACATTTCCATCTTCATTGTGCGTACTTTCGTATCACTCGTATTTTCTGGAAATACCACGAGGATAATGCGTAGGACTCTTAAGATCTTTACTTGTTATTACATTGTGTGAAGAGCAAGTACATTTGAATAGTGTCCTAATGAGATTGATTGATGATCTCTTAGCTCTAGACTTAATTGTGCGTTTTGGTTTCAGTGATCGTAGGCTGGAGTGGACTGCCACCTTTTCAATACCAACTAACTCGGATTGATGAGAGTTTTTCCCCCCCCCCCCCCCCCCCCCCCCCCAATAGTAATGTGTGAAACCCGTGAGATGAAACAAGAATCCTTTGAGGATCTTGAGTGCTATGAAGGGTCGGCATCATTACTTGGTCCCTGATACTTGTCTTTAATTTCCAGCAATCAACCATGTGATTCTGACAGCATATGTATTGAACCCGGTTTCTGCTAAAGTTTAAGGAGGGCTGCTTTCTTTCACCTTATCTTAACATTTTTTCATCTTCAACCCCTTCATTGCTACCGAGACATATTACTAGTACCTTATTGGTTTGTTCCAGTACTAAGCCCATCTCAGTCCGCACTATTCCCTATTCTCAGATTTACATTACTCCCCCTTTATAATCATACCTAAGGACTTCTACAACGAACAAGTGGATTGTCCCTGGGTAGATCCCTCCGGCTCTGGCGGGATCATGGAACATATACCTAACCTTACCATCCTTATAACTTCGAAAAGTGATATGGTGGGGGGGACAGGTCGTCCCTTTTGTATAGTTCACTTTGCCATAAAACCAGTTTGAAAAATCATCAGGTACGTGTTGATATAAAGTATCAAAGCCATTGTACCTTGTTTGTTTTGATTATTTAGAAACGCTCCCCCTCAACAAGTGCGTCGGTAATCGAAATTGTTTAGCACATGGAGGGAGGAGTACCTGCTTGAGTCTTAATAGATCACATTTTTATCAGATTTAAGATTTAAATCACATTCTCTCCCCTGATCAAAAATTTCAAACCCTTTGAGATTTAGGATCTCAATTAATTTAAATATGTTAGAAAATTTGGGAAAAAATGTGGTCTGATTAAATACAAGCCGATATTGGAACATAATATTCTCCCCCCGTAATAAGAGGGATTCTGTAGTGTCAGTTATGATGAGTTTATAAATGATTTAGAGTTTAACGAGAAACTCATGAAAAATTCATAAATTGACACATAACACTGATTACCACACTACTTATTGATGTACAAGATTATGTATGAGACAGGACCTGAAATGTTCAAACCAAAATTGGCACAGTCATTTAGTCCATGTTAGCGATCTGTAGTCCATCTCGATACTCTCCAGATGGAAGTTGTACTTAGGTCTTCCCCGAACCATCACTTCCAATTCTGAGTAGATGCCCCCCGCAAATATTTCTTGGCAATCCTTCACCACCCGCTGCCCTACCCCCACCGCATTAAGAAGACTTTATGTATGAAGCCTAAATATCGAAGTACACAAATATTCGAAAACCATAACATCCAAAGTCATTAAGTCCCTAGATGAGCATAATTTCTCCCTACAAATAGTGAAGATATAAATTTGAAACACCAAGGTATGCTAAGTCTCGGAAGTCACAATTATTCCCTCTAAATAGCCGAAATGATAACACTTGAGGCAACTAAGTCCTGAATGTCACATTTCTTCTTGCAAGACATTGACTATCTAAAGGAATCATCATACTTATCAAACCTATGTGTACCTCTTTGGTCAACAAATTCTACTCCTTTGAAAATGAGCTTAGTGATTAATTGATTGGGGAAAATATTAATCGAATCAGTAACATATCTTCAACTTCAAGACTTCTAAAAACTACATAATTATTTCCAAACAAACCTAAGCCTTTTAAAACTATGAGATGTTGGTAATATTGATCGAATGTAGTTTTAAGCCTAAGCCACTAATCTTGAAATTATATTTAAGCCCCTAAAGATATTAACTTATGACAACTGAAGCCCTTGGAGTTAAAATTAAATTAACTCCCCCTCAAATTATTATCCGTTAAGTTAAAACTTTTTCCATATAATTACCGTGACATGTTGAAGATAATTAGAAAACACTTTCTCCCCCTCGAACAAAGACCCGTATTCTATTGACAGATCTATTGTGTTTGTTCGAGTGGTCGAAATTTCTTGAAAATCTGTTTGTAGTGTCGAAAACTGATTCTGATTTGATTAGAACACTTTTCAAATGATTAACCCGAACTTGATTGATAAAATCAATATTTTTGAGAAAAATCGTTCGGGTTATAAAACTTATACCAATGGCAACCAAGGCCCTTCTAGTTGCAAATTAAAAGGAGCAAGTTCCTAATTGCCATATGAAGCATTCTAAATCCTAACATCTAAAGCCTCCTTTTCTGTTTACTCCTTGATTATTCAGAAAGATCGTTTTGAAAGAATTATTAGCACATTTCTCCCCCTCAAACAATGTCCCGTATTCTATTTAAAGAGCTGTAGACATTGTTTGAGTGATAGAAAATTCTTTTAAAATCTTTTTCTGATGAGAGACTGAGGTGACTGATTTAGTTTTGAAAGACAACACTTTTTCCACCATGGTTAACACAAATAATTTTTTGAAGAATCATAGAAGAAAAATTATTTGGTTAAAAAAAAGAAGACTTCTCTTCTTTATCAAGAAATAATGCACTAAAATGTACATTAAATCGAGGGTGCACGGATATAAAGTAACCCATGCCTGGGAGAACTTAATCACCCATTGTTAGGAACAGCAGTATTTTTGGCGACTTGCTTTCCTCATTTTGAAAACAGGGTTGCATATTAGAAATAATAGCAAGCCATTTAGACATGTTTTGAAAAACATTTGAAACTTTCTGTTTTCGAACATTATTCGACAGCACAGTGTCATTAATTGAATGATATTTCTAATGCCGTAAATATTATCGATGCCAGAAGACATGTCATGAAAACCATATTTTTGGTATTTTCTGATTTTATATTTTTGTATTTGATTTTCTTGGTTTTATATTTTTGTGTTTTCTTTTTGTTTTAAACTATGTACAAAATATATTATTCAATTTAAGATGATGTTGACCTGAATACCGAAATGAAGATATCGTTCTGTTCGTTGTAGAAGTATGTAGTCAACATCTCTTAAACTTCCACCACCAAAGCTTTCGAGGCTCCTGAATTTTCGTTGATCTTGAGCCTCCTCATTATGAAGCTTTAATGGCTTCCCCCCAAACTGACAATCATCTTATTGAGCAGATTCAAATCTTTCTTACAAGCTTAGAATAATTAAGTGCACATCGGAATAAGTAGCACACTACATCAAATATTGCTGCCCTTTTTAAGAATAAGCATAGTGATTATCCGTTCGGGGGTATATTCAAATAGATCAGCAACGTATCCTCTCACGCTTAAATAATTCTTCTCATTTTTCTTCCCGCTGGAAGCTGAAGTAATGCATACCAAAAGTATCAAGAAAACTCTTCCCCTTGTAGTTGAAGTGATGCAATCAGTCTCATTATATGAAGTCCAAAAACCCGAAGTACGCACTCTATCCCATTAATGAAGTCGAAAACGTAGCATCAAAATCAATTAAGACCCGAATATGCACTTTCTCCCTTCAGGAAATTACAGATGAGAATTGCTACACCAAAGTCAACTAAGCCCCGAGTGTAAGCAATTTATCTCGTATGCAGTCGAAATGATAACACCAAGACAATACCATAAAAACAACTAGGTACCGGATGTAGTCGAAATGACAACATCAAAACAGTACCATAAAAATCAAGTACGTCCTGGATGAACAAGTTTAAATTGTTTCACCAAAGTCAACTAAGTCTCGAGTGAAAGCAATTTACCGTCAGGTAAGTCGAAATGCTAACACCGAGAAAATAGGACAGTACCATAAAAACAGCTGAGTACCGGATGTAGTCGATATGACAACACCAAAACAGTACCATAAAAAACTAAGTACCGAATGTAGTCGAAATGACAACACCAAAACAGTACCATAAAAATCAAGTACGTCCCGGATGAACACATTTCTTCGTGTAGGATACTGACTAACTGGAGGACTCATCATACAATTGTGTACCTCTTTTTATCATCAAAAACTGTTTCTTACATCTCTTCCCCCACGTAGTTGGAATAATACACCAAAAGCCACGTATCATGAAAATCATTTGAGATTGATGTTGGATTTGCTAAGGAAGGAGAAGATGTATGCGAAGTTCTCCAAGTGCGAGTTCTGGTTGCAAGAGGTACATTTTCTTGGACACGTGGTAAATCACAACGGTATTTACGTAGAACCAAGTAAGATTAAGGCGGTGAAAAGTTGGAAAGCCCCTATGACACCATCTGAAGTAAGATCATTTCTGGGATTGGCTGGATATTATAGACGTTTCATCGAGAATTTCTCAAAGATTGCTAAACCTCTTACTTTGTTGACTCAGAAGAATCAGAAGTATGAGTGAGGTGAGTAGCAGGAGGAAGCTTTTTAAACGTTGAAGGACAATTTATGTAATGCACCAATATTGTCGTTACCGGATGGAGTAGAAGATTTTGTGGTTTATTGTGATGCGTCAAACCAAAGATTGGGATGTGTTCTTATGCAAAGGGATAAGGTAATCGCATATGCATCAAGACAATTGAAGAATCACGAGAAGAACTACACGACTCACGACTTAGAGTTAGGCGCGGTGGTGTTTGCGTTAAAGATTTGGAGGCATTATTTATACGGAACAAAGAGTGTTATTTATACAGATCATAAGAGCCTTCAACACATATTCGATCAGAAGGAGTTGAATATGCATCAAAGGAGATGGTTAGAGCTGTTTAGTGATTATGAATGTGAGATTAAGTACCATCCTGGTAAAGCAAATGTAGTAGCTAATGCTTTAAGTAGAAAGGAGAGAGTGAAGCCTCGACGAGTGCGAGCGATGGCTATGACAATTCAGTCCGGAGTTAAAGGACTGATATTGGCAGCTCAAGGTGAAGCGTTTAAGGATGAAAATGTGATAGCTGAAGGATTGAATGGTACAGACCAACGAATGGAAAAGAGAGGGGACGGAAGCCTACACTATATGGATCGTATATGGGTTCCATTAGTGGGCGGTGTAAGAACCAATATCATGGATGAAGCTCATAAGACGAGGTACTCTGTGCATCTCGGAGCGGACAAGATGTACTATGATCTTCGGGATATGTATTAGTGGCCGGGTATAAAAAAGGAGATTGCTATTTATGTTAGCAAGTGTTTGACATGCGCAAAGGTGAAGGCGGAGCATCAAAGACCGTTAGGTTTATTGCAACAACCTGAGATACCTGAGTGGAAGTAGGAGAAAATAGCTATGGACTTTATAACAAAATTGCCAAGGTCAAGTAGTTGTCATGATGCGATTTGGGTCATAGTTGATAGGTTGACCAAATCGGCGCATTTCTTGGCAATACGAGAGGATTATAGTATGGAAAAGTTAGCAAGGTTGTACATCGATGAGATTGTTGCACGACATGGTGTACCAACATCGATTATTTCTGATAGGGATGGACGTTTTACGTCAAGGTTTTGGCAAACGATGCAAAAGGCGTTGGGAACGGGTTTAGATATGAGTACGGCTTATCATCCTCAGACGGATAGACAAAGCGAGCGTACAATACAAACATTAGAGGATATGCTGAGAGCGTGTGTGACTGATTTTGGTGGAAGTTGGAATATTCATTTTCCATTGGCTGAATTTTCCTATAACAATATCTATCATTCGAGCATTAATTGTGCTCCTTTTGAGGTGTTGTATGGAAGGAAGTGTAGGTCGCCAGTATTGTGGGCAGAGATAGGAGATAGCAGATTAATTATATCAGAGTTGGTGCAAGAAACAACTGATAAAGTGGTTGTGATTAGAGATAGGCTTAAAGCTGCTAGAGATCGTCAGAAGAGCTACGCAGATAATAGAAGGAAACCTTTAGAGTTTCAAGTTGGTGATCATGTAATGTTGAAAGTCTCACTTAGGAAAGGTGTAGTGCGGTTTGGAAAAAAAGGAAAGTTAGCTCCAAGATTTGTAGGACCTTTCGAGATCCTTGAGAGAATTGGTCCTGTGGCATATAGGTTGAGATTACCTGAAGAATTGAGTAGTGTGCATGATACGTTTCATGTGTCGAATCTAAAGAAGTGTTTAGCTGATGCAAATTTACATGTGCCGTTGGAGGAGATTAAGGTAGATAAGGCCTTACGTTTTGTAGAAGAGCCTTTAGAGATTATGGACCGTGAGGTCAAAACTCTTAAGCATAGAAAAATACCTATTGTGAAAGTGCGATGGAATTCCTAGTGTGGACCAGAGTTTACCTAGAACATGAGGATCATATGAAGGCTAAGTATCCTTAGTTGTTTGAGAATGCTATTGTCGAGACTAATGGTTAAAATCTCGAGATGAGATTTCCTAAAGGAGGGGATACTGTGACAAATGAGATTTTAGCAGGTTACTTAAAGCCTGTATAATTCAATTTATGTGTTTTATGAGTTTTATATGTGGTAAGAATAGAATTACATGAGTGATGAATCATGGTACTTGTGGAAATGAAATCATTTGAAAGCTTTACATAGTTTCAAATGTCGTGTACGTAATATTCTGTGTACGTACTATGTATATGTAATTCATATTATATATATTAGTTAGTATTTTATAGATTGTAGAGTACTTTCTATTTTTAGAAATAGTTAGAATCAAAGGTTAGTTTGAAAACTAGTTAGAAAGTTCAAGGTTTAGCAAAATAATTAAAGGTTTTTACTTAGAATTAAAGTAAATGTATAATAAAAAAATAAAAAATATATATATAATTAAAAGGGTGGTTGTGTAGATCGGCCGAACAAGGAAAGAAAAAAGAGAGAAAGAATCCCAATTTGATTACAACTTGTTTTTGGTAATTATCTTTTCCTAAGCCTATAAATAAAAATCATAACTTAATCAAAAATCACTTTTTTCTCCTCTTCTCTCTCTTTGGCCGGTCGAACAACATAAAGAACAAAGGGAAACCTAAAATTTTTTAGGGTTTTGATTTTCAAGAGTTAAGGTAATATTTTCTAAATCATTTTTTAATTTAATTGATTTTATTTAATGTAACAATCATTAAGGATGGATTAGGTTATTGTAAATAATCTGTAATTGAGAGGTTTTGATCATCAAAAATCGTTTTAGGGTTAATAGAAAGGATTTTGGGTAAGTTAATTAGAGTTAATTATGCTAAATTCGGAATAGAAATCTAGGCAGAATTTTAGGTCATCTTGCGAGAGCCATATCTCGGTCATACGGATAGCTTTTATTGATTTTCTTGAGCCTAAAATTAACTACAGAGAGTCTACTTTCCAACCCAAGTGGTTTCATGAATTAAAAGTGAGTGGAAGTTAGTCAAATTAATCAAACAAGATTCGTTGTCAAAACTGAGTTTTCGGGGCAGATTCTGAGTTGTGTTTGTGAGGTCAAAAACCATATCAAAACGTCTTTTTAATTAATGGGCTTGCTACTGTAGCAAGTTCATGATGTTTATGATTTTCTAGAATTTTTGTAGAATTTTCCTAAGTGTTTAAATGGGTCTGCTCAAGCTAAACTTTTTGAAGGTCGAATCAGGTCAAATTCTGGACACTTTGTGATGTTGAATTTTTATAAAATGGTTACACTCACTATTATTTTTATCCAAAAATCATAGAAGCTCACAACTCATTGGGGAGCTATGGGATGTGAGGAGAAGAACCAATTAGGTGTTTAAGTATTTTATTTAGAGTCATCTTGTGACTATAAAAACTGAGTAAAAAGCAGAAAGTTGAGAAGTAAAGTTTGTGAGGTAATTTGAGGTTAGCAAGTATGAGGAGTATATAGAAGAGTTGAATCAAGATAGGATATAGAGTATCCATCGTTGTGATTGTTACATCGACTTGGGTGTGTGACCTAATCGATGGTAACATATGTGTGTATTGTTTTGTTTAGATTCTTTGCAAGATTAAGTGAAGGAATTGGAATTTGCTTTGCATCAGGTGAGTTTTACAGTCCCACTTTTTACTTATATTTTGGGATGGAAATGATGCAAAACTGTTTTTGAATTATGAACCGTGATATGTGTTTTTAAGTGTCGAACTATATGATTGCTATGTGCTATTGCTATGTGATATGAATTGTGGTAAGGCATGTGTATGTGAGGATGACATGACCTTGTGTGAGACCCGAACGGACTTAGCTAGTCAAGTGGGTCAGTCTTGCGCGGAGATATTATGGGACGGAGGGGTACGATCCACCCCAGATATATGTGAATTTATTTTGTGATAGAATAGCCAAGCATATATGTTCGTAAATGTTGTTTTTGTTGATCGCGGTGTCATAAGTGAGTCTTAAACCTGTAACTCTCACCAACAATTATGTTGACGTTTTTAGCATCATTTTTAGGTGAGCAAAACGTGTGAAGAGTTAGGAAGAGGAGTTAGCTGGACCATAGGCTTGCATGCGGAGTCTATGATTTATCTGTTTTAGTTTTCATTTGAACTTGTCATGTTTTGTTCTTCATGCATTATATGTTGGATTTTTGTTTTGGGCGTTGTCATAACACGCTTTAGATCTTGAGGTTTATTGAAAGTCATTTTTAGTTTTCTCTATTTTGACGCCTTGTGTTGTGATGATGCCTATTGATCATGCCTTGTGGTATGTGCTTAATTACACATACCTTTTACCTAATAAAATAAGCCTAAAATGACCAAAATATATCAAAAATGCATTGTATTTGTGTGTTTTGTGATTTATGATGTGCAGGTAACGGATATTCACTAAAGGACAAAAACGAAGCCAAAACGGACAAAACCAAGCACGGGATTGGAAAGAGCATGAAAAGCCAAAGCCGAGGACATAAACATCTTATTAGGACAACTCGTACACAAGTTAATGGGCCGAGTCAGCCCATTAAGCTTTTCTATTAAATCAAAAGCCTTTATAAAGCCCAAAGTCCAATCCATAACCTAACCGACCCAACCAATAGCCCAACAAACACTTAACCATAACCCCTTTTACCCTTTACACCGTTAGTCCTTAGGGACTAACACAGTTAGTCCTTATGGGTTTACACCGTTAGTCCCAAACCATAAAATAATAACCCCGTTAACCCTTTACCCCAATAAAACCATTTACCTGCCAAATCAATCCTTATCACTATTCACCCGTCTCTTTCCCTCTTTTTCTCTGCAACCAGACAAAACCCACTCAAACCCCACCCCCAAAAGAAGACAAGACACCATGGCAATCCTATGATGTCCCATTGGCTGATAGGACAAAGACAAAGAACCAAGGGCTGTGATGAGTGATAAAGAAGCACAATATACAATCAAGGGCTGAGATTGAAGATGAAAAGCACAACTCTCATCCATCTCACAGAAGAAGCACAAGTCCAAGACCTAGAACCTTCTCCTTCATCTATAAATAGGGCCATTAGGGCAGCCATTAGGGCATCTTTTTCCTTGTAATTTACAGCTTATATTAGTTTGTTTTAGCTTATTGTATTTCCTTTAAAAAGCATTGTACTCAGTTTTGAAGTTTTTATGAAATTCTAAGTTTATTGTTAAAATTCTGTTTTTAAGTTAATGCAATCTTATGTTTGAAAAATGTTTTGGTAAGCTTCAATAAGCTCTTGTTCTCTTATATTTTAGCTGTTTTACTTAAACTATATAAGCTTTTCCATAGCTTGTAGAGCTTAAGCCATTTTCACTCAAAAATCACTAAAAAGCTATATGGATGATAAGCCAAATTTGGTCGGGCTTATGGGTTATACCAGCTTGTTTCTAACAACCTGGAGCTTGTAGATAAGCTCTAAGAGCATGTTTATGCCCTTGTTTTGAGCAAAGGGCTTTGTAAGTTAACCTTTCCATTTTATAGCTTATTTACTGTCTCAGCTTATTAGACTGCTTATTTTCTACTTTTTACTACTTATTACTGCTTATAATTGATGTTTATTGCTTATTCATGCTTGCTTGATGTTTAGATCTCACTTGTTAATGTTTTTAATAAAATCTGCTAAAAATACCAAAAATATGCTTATTATGCTAGCTTATTGATTAGTGCTTAATTTTAGTTGCTAATTGCTTAGAAGTGCTTAATAAACTAATATCTTAATCTGTTTGAGCTTTTACAAGCTTTTATACATCTGTTTTAAGTTTAAAATGGATTTCGAATACTTTAAGGGGTGTTTGGCACAAGCAGTTCTAACTTGTGTTAAAACTGCTTGTTAGCCTTTTGGCCCTTAAAGCAAATTTGAAAAGCTCAAATTAAGCCTAGAAGTTAGTTTATAAAAGTTTTTAAGGTTTAAAAATCAGATTTAAGGTTTAAGCTAAATATAGTTTGAATCTGTGGTAGTTTAGCTTATTAGAACTGTTAGAATTGTTAGATCCTTATAAGTTGCTTATTGGTGTTGATTTCATGTTTGTTTATGGCTTAAAATGCAGTAGAAATGATCTGGTTAAAGTATGCATTAGTCAATTGAGTTTTAGTTCAAAATCTGTCTAAGTGTCTTTCATTTTCCAAGTATAAAGTCCACTTTTCAATCACAAATCTAGATTAGTTAAAGTTAGTTTTAGAGTCAAAAAATTAGTACATAAGCTCATTGTGATATAAGCTTAATTTGTTTTAGCTTATTTTGGATTTTAGTTTTCTTTTACTAGCTTAAATTTAGGGCTGCAATTAGTCTTTTCAAAAAGCCAAAAATATAGTAGAAGTAAACTGTCACTTTCATTTAGTCTTTTTCTAGCTTATTCCTTAATCTAGTTTGCTTAATTTTTGTTTATTTGTGATTTTAGCTTGTAGTACTTCATCTGTTTTTGCCTTTCAGCTTATTTCAAATGCTTATTAGCCTTAAAAAGTTAGCTTAAACTTTGGTCTTAGTCCTTTAAACCTTTTTTTGAGTCTGCTGTCCTTATGTTATTTGTTGCTTTTCATTTACTTGTTTTTGCTTATTTCTTTGTCTTAAGTGTTCCTAGGTGATTAGTCTCAATCTGTTTTTAGGTTTTAGCTTTTTCCTTGAGCTTATTATTTCTCTATTTGGCTTAAATGTTTAGCAAAAAGTCTTCTTAAAGTGTCTTTAAGAGCAATCTGTCTTAAAGGTTTTCAGTGCTTACTACCTTATTTTATTTACTTATTTTTAGTCTTTTATGCTTATTAGGGTTAGGTAATAATCTGTTTGTAGCTCATTTGCTTTTCCATTTGCTTATTAACTCTAAAAAGCCAAACAGTTTTAGCAAATAGTCATTTAGCTTAAAAACCAAATCTGTCATTTTAAGTGGCTTATTTCTAGCTTATTAATGTTCCTAAATGCTTATTTTTTGCTGATTCTTATAGCTTATAGTATTAGCTTTATCTGTTTTGAACTTTTAGGGATTAGCTTATTGATTTACTAGCTTAAAAATTAGCTTAAAAAGTGCTCCTTAGGCTGTTTTTGGTATCTTTTAGTTAAAAAGCTTATTTGATTTTTAAGCTCTCGGCTTAATGGATTTGCTTAATTTTTGTTTAGATTTGCTCATTAGGTCTGTTATAAGCCATAGTTGGCTCATTTAGTTTGAGGTTTAGCTTATAGTAGCTTTTTGACAAAATCAGTTTAAGGCTAAAAGTTTTTAAGCTTTTAAGTGAATCTGTCACTTTAAACTAGCTTTTTCTGGCTTATTTTAAGTTTTCAGAAAAGTTTCCTTTTTAAAAGTGCTTATTTAAGTCTTGTTTAACTTTTTCATAAAAAAATTTTGCAAAATAAAAATGTTAGGAGTATAAAGAAGTCTCAGTTTCGAACCCGATACCTCAACCTTAACTCACCAACACTTTAACACACACACCTCTACCATCTGCGCCCTTGGGTCTTTTCTGTTAGACCTTGGGGTCATTTGGTATTTAAGGGGTGTTTTCCCTTTTTGCCTATCAGCCCTTAAGGGCTTATTTCCAGCTTATTCAAATAAGCTGGTGAACCCATTTTATTTTTCCTAAGTTTTAGATTGTTCAAAGTACTTTTGGTAATTTTTTTAGATTTTTATAAATTAGTATAATATTTTTTATAATATTTTTAGATTAAATCTGTTTTTAATTCATAAAAAATTAAATAAAAGTCAAAAAATATAATTCTTTTTTCTAAAATTATTTTTAATCATTTAGGACTTTTAGAAATTAAATTTACATTTTTAGAGTTAAAATTTGATAATTTAGGTTTTTAAGTCGCGTTTTTAGATTCTCGTTATCGTTTTTAGTTTAAATCTTTAATTTCTTCTAATTGTTTGTTGCCCTTTTTTTTTTTTTTGGCATTAGTAGAAAGAGGCATAAGGAGAAAGAATCCCCGAAGACCGAGAAATCTTCCATAAAGACCTCCATTGTTTCCTCGATCATGTCGTGGAAAATGGCCATCATGCACCTTTGGAACGTGCCCGGAGCATTACATAAGCCGAAAGGTATGCGCCGGTAGGCAAAGGTCCCATAAGGGTGAAGGTGGTCTTTTCTTAGTCTTGCGGGTCTATAGGAATTTGAAAATATCTAGAGAAACCATCTAGAAAACAATAGTATTTGTTTCCCGCGAGTCTTTCAAGTATTTGGTCCATAAATGGTAACGGGAAATGATCTTTACGAGTGGCATCATTTAACTTTCGGTAGTCAATACATACACGTCATCCCGTAACTAAACGAGTAGGTATCAACTCATTATCTTCATTTTCAATTATGGTTATACCACCCTTTTTAGGCACACAATGAACGGGGCTCACCCACGGGCTATCGGAGATAGGATAAATCAATCCGGCTTTAAGGATTTTGATAACTTCCTTTTTGATAACCTCACGAATTTTTGGGTTCACTTGTCTTTGATGTTGAATTGCCGGTTTAGAGTCATCCTCCATTAATATTTTATGAGTACAAAATTGAGGGTCAATGCCCTTTATATCAGACTAAATTGAGGGTCAATGCCCTTTATTTAGTCTGTCGAAGACCACAGGTAACGGATAATCAACCACTGTACACTTGTTTGATTATCGGTTACAAAAATATTTTTCTTTTTATTTCTCTTATTTTATTTTTTAGTGCATGCGCACTCGCTCTTCATCGAATTTAATTGCTGAATCTTCCACGACTCTGAAACATCGTAATCGTAGACGTTCCAAGCAAATAGTCAAACCGTTTTCTCTTGAAGAGAGTCCCGTAGTTACGATGGCTAATCAACGTACTATGGCGGAATTACTCCTAGCACCCATCGAGGGTTACGAAGATGCTATCGTTATTCCCGCTATTCTCGCGGAGAATTTTAAGCTTAAACATGGTCTTCTAAATCTTGTAACTTCAAACCAATTTTACGGATTTGAGAAAGAAGATCCACATGCTCACATTCGTTGGTTTAACAAGATTACTTCCATAATTAAGTATAGAGATGTGCCTAATTCGTCGATTAAGCTTATGCTTTTTCCATTTTCTATCGAGGGGGCAGCCCGGATTTGGCTCGAAAAAGAACCCCCTCATTCTATTCTTACTTGGGAAGATCTTGTTTCCAAGTTTATTAACCAATTCTTTCCTCCTTCAAAAACTACAAATCTCCGGAATGAAATTACGAATTTTCAACAACATTTTGATGAATCATTTTGTGAGGCATGGGACCGTTTCAAGGATCTCCTTCGTGCATGCCCACATCACGGTTTTACGGAGTTGCATCAACTTGATACCTTCTACAATGCTTTAACCCCTACCGATCAAGATTCTTTGAATGCCGCCGCAGGTGGTAATCTTTTGACTAAAACTCCTCAGAATGCTTTGACAATTATTGAAAACAAGTCAAAAGTTCGCAACTCACGGAACAAACCAATTGTTACAAAAGTGAGTACGAATGCTCCTTCTTCTACTACCCCTCATTCTCCTGAGATTGTCGCTCATGTCGACGCCGTTAAGGTTATGCTTGCTCAGAAATCTTCTCCTCCAGCTTCTGTGAAAGCGGTTGAGGAAATTTGTGTTACTTGTGGTGGTCTGTATCCTTACCACCAATGTCTTGCGACCGATGGCAACGTTTTTCTGGAATATCAAGATAATATTCAAGGATATGTTTCTACAGCCGCAGTAAACTATAATCAGGGAAATACCGGATACCGTCCTCAGAGTGTAGCTAACCAAATTCGACCACCAGGTTTTGCTCAACTGAATGTGCAAAATAATCAAACCCAGTACAATCAAGGTGACAATCAAAACAAAGGAAATAATCAAGGAAATCCGAGTTATCAAGCTCTGATTCAGCAAGCTCAAGTTGCTCCTTCGAATGAATTTTCGAATTACAAGAAGATAAATGATGCTAATATGAAAGCTATGCAAAATCAAATAAATAATGTGAAAAATTAATCGAGAAATGAAATGCAAACTTCAATACAAACTTCAATGTCAAATCAAACCAATAAGCTTAAGAATATGATGGCTAGTTTTTTTCAAATGAATACCGCTTCTTGTTCGGGTTCGGGATCACTTCCTAGCAATACCGTTGCTAACCCGAGAGGTGACTTGAAAGCAATCACCACCCGAAGTGGTATTTCTTATGATGGACCTCCAATTTCACCTCTTCCCAAGATGGTGGAACGGGAACCCGAGGTAACAACGATACGGTGTAACCGAGTACCGAAAACATCCAACCTCCAGTAGTCTAAATTCAAGCTCTAATTGATGAGCCGTTGTTGCTCCTAAGCTTAAACCGTTTATACCTTATCCTTCGAGAGCCAACAAACAAAATCTTCTTAAAAAAGATGATAATCTAGCTTCGAAATTTGTGGAAATCTTTAGGGAATTACATTTCGAGCTCAGTTTCGCGGATGCTCTTCTACGTATTTCGAAATTTGCTTCAATGTTTAAAAGTCTCCTTAATAACAAAGAAAAATTGTTTGACTTAGATAGAACACCGGTGAATGAGAATTGTTCGGCAGTTATCCTAAAAAAGTTGCCCAAAAAACTTAGAGACCTCGACAAGTTTCTTATTCCTTATGATTTTCCGAAGTTAGTTGAATGCTCAGCCTTGGCCGATCTTGGTGCAAGCATCAACTTGATGCCTCTTTCCATATGGAAGAAGCTCTCACTCCCCGAACTTAATCCTACTCAAATGATTCTTGAACTTGCAGACCGATCGACTACTAGTCCATCCGGTATTGCCAAAGATGTCTTTGTAAAAGTAGGAAAGTTCCATTTTCTGACCGACTTCGTAGTCGTTGATTACGTTGTCGATCCTTGGGTTTCCTTAATTCTTGGGAGACCCCACGTGCTTTAATTAATGTTTATGGTGAAGAATTAACTCTCCGAGTTGATGATGAAGCCATAACCTTTAAAGTTGGTCAAACTTCGAGATACTCCTACAATGATGTTGTATCGATTAATCGAATCGATGTCATCGACGTAGCTTGTGAGGAGTTTTCTCAAGAAGTGCTCAGATTCTCGGATAGTTCTACGAGTAGCAATCCCACTCCGTCTTTAGATCCTATCCTTTCTACTTCTTCCCCCTCTCTCACTCCTTTTGACGAAGGAGACTTTATTTTTGAAGAAATCGAAGCTTGTCTTACAAATGATTTAATTCCACTGGGAATTGATGATGACGACTTTGATCCGGAAGGAGACCTTCTTCTACTCAAGAAGTTATTAAACGATGATCCATCATCTCCTCTCCCTCCGAAAGAACTTCATGTTGAGGAACTTAAAATCATAAAATCTTCTATTGATGATCCTTCGGAGCTTGAGCTCAAGGATTTACCTTCTCATCTTGAGTATGCATTTTTAGAGGGTACCGATAAACTACCCGTCATAATTGCTAAAAACTTAAAAGAAGATGAGAAGGTCCGACTTCTAAAGGTTTTAAAGTCACACAAGCGTGCCATCGCTTGGAAAATCTCTGATATAAAGGGCATTGACCCTCAATTTTGTACTCACAAAATATTAATGGAGGATGACTCTAAACCGGCAATTCAACATCAAAGACGGGTGAACCCAAAAATTCATGAGGTTATCAAAAAGGAAGTTATCAAACTCCTTGATGCCGGATTGATTTACCCTATCTCCGATAGCCCGTGGGTGAGCCCCGTTCATTGTGTGCCTAAGAAGGGCGGTATAACCGTAATTGAAAATGAAGATAATGAGTTGATACCTACTCGATTAGTTACGAGATGGCGTGTATGCATTGACTACCGAAAGTTAAATGATGCCACTCGTAAAGATCATTTCCCGTTACCATTTATGGACCAAATGCTTGAAAGACTCGCGGGAAACGAATACTATTGTTTTCTAGATGGTTTCTCGGGATATTTTCAAATTCCAATTGACCCGCAAGACCAAGAGAAGACCACTTTCACTTGCCCTTATGGGACGTTTGCCTACCGACGCATGCCTTTCGGCTTATGTAATGCTCCGGGCACGTTCCAAAGGTGCATGATGGCCATTTTCTACGGCATGATCGAGGAAAAAATGGAGGTCTCTATGGACGATTTCTCGGTCTTTGGGGATTCTTTCTCCTCATGCCTCTCCTATTTAGACAAAATGCTCAAACGGTGCGAAGACACTAACTTAGTTCTAAATTAGGAGAAATGCTATTTTATGGTAAAAGAAGGCATTTTTCTAGGATGATTCATAGTTTTTATACACTATATTATATTAATACACAAAAGTATAGAGAATAATTCCCAAAGTAGCTCTCTAGGAAAATTCTTATACAAATATATAATAATAATAATATACGTATCTTTAATTAAAGGAGTATAAGCTGAAAACCTATATTAAGCTCTAAAAGAGCTTGTTAAATAAGCTGATGCAGTAAGTGAGCTTTTAAGCTCAAAATTTCTTGTTTCCACTTAAATAACTACCAATAAAAAACACAATTAAAATAAGCAATTAAAAAGCAATTAATGAACTAAGATAATTAACGGGAACAAATAAAACGCGACAAATAAGCAAGTACACTAAAATTAACTCCTAAAAATGCAAACAAAATTTCTAAACCTAAAATAAGACTAAATAAAATTTTAAGAAAAAGAAAAATATTTTTTTGATTATTTTTGAATTTATTATGAATTAAAAACTATTTTAATCTAATTAAATCCTAGAAAATAGCAAATAAAGTCCTAAAAATTAAGAAAAATGATTTTTAAACTTAGAAAAGTCTAAAATGATATAAAAACTAAGAAAACTATTTTTAAAATTAAAATCCTATTTTTAAAATTAAAATTAAAAGCTTAAAAATGAAATTAAATATCTAAAAGAGGTGAAAATGATTTTTCTGAATGTAAAACTAAAACTAATTTTTCTAAAACTGAAAACTATTTTTTTGTATTTTTCTGAAAATTATTTCTATTTTTTTACGATTTTTCAAAAATTAAATCCTAAGAAAAATGATTAAAAATAATCTACTTAATGGAAAAATGTGAAAAATTCAGGGAAAATCCTAAATACTAACAGGGACTTAAGAAAAATAAGAACTATGAAAAAGCTAAACAAATAAGCCCTAAATAAGCTATAATAAGCTACGGCTTATTATGAAAAAGGAAATTGAAAACGTGTATAACAATTTTATGAAAAGGGAAGTTGATGGATGAGCTATTGTAGCATGATGGTTAACACGTTGGGTAAGTGTGTGGGAGGTCACGGGTTCAAGGTCTGGCAACACCCTTTTTGATTCTTTTTTTTATTTTTTCAAAACCAAAAGCTAAAACTTATAGAACACAGATTTTTAAGAACTTTTAATTAAAGGAGTATAAACTGAAACTCAAAAATAAGCTCTAAAAGAGCTTATAAAGAAGCTGATGCAGTAAGTGAGCTTTTAAGCTCAAAATTGCTTGTTTCCACTTAAACACTTGCACAAAGCTCAAATTAAGCTCAAATTACAAACCAAAAACTGTTCTAGCTAGCTTAAGATGTCTACAAGCTAAAAATGAAAAGCTATTTGAGCTGAAAACACATTAAGCTAACTAAAATAGAAGATTAAAAAGCTAAACTCAGAAAGTAGCATAAAAAACTCAAAAGCACAATAAGCTAGAAATCTCAATAAGCTTTGACATAAGCTGAGATTTTGAAAACTAGATTAACAACTGATAAGCTACAAAGATAATGCATAAAATTCAATCCTATAAGCTAGAATTTTGGATTAAACAGCTAAGTCCTATTATCTGCTATTTTTGGCCTTTTTGAGGTTTTTGATGACTTTTTAAACTAAATTTACCTAAGTATTTAAGCTAGAAATGATAAGACAAATTTTTATCTAACTTAAACTATATCCAATCTATAAGCTAGCTGAAATTTAGATCCTAAATCCTACATTTACTAACCTAAATGAAACAAGAAAAGTCAGCAGTAGCAACCTAAGTTACTACTGCTGATGCAATATGCAAATGCACAAAATCACTAATGCAGGTGACCTTTTTGGTTAAGCCTGCATAACACACTCCTAATGAGTGTGTCTTGACACAATGTAAACACAAAACTAAGCCTAAAAAGCTTAGATCCAATTTTAGCTTAACAAAGAAATAGGGATATCTCCCCTAGTGCACAACCAAGAAATTTAAGCCAAAAATGATTTTAAACCTAAACTAATGATTCAAAACTTCTCAAAACCTTATCAATTATCAATATTAAACTGCCCATAGAAAAACTTCTAAGTCACTTTGACTTTTGAGGGTCAAATAGCACTAAACCAAACACCCCTTAAGACTATGACAAATTTCATTAGGCTTATCAATTTGAAAACTAGTGATCATCTCCTTGATAACAGATATTAAGTAGCTTATAACCATCCTAATTAGCTTATGCAGACAAGTAAACAAAGCAGAAACTAAGATCTTAAAGAATTAAACTAATATTTTTGGTTTTTTTTAATGATATTATGACAGATTATAAAATTCTAAGTTCTACAACAATTAAGCTAAAAATAGATGAAAATGTATAACTAATAAGCAAAATAAGACACAGATAAGCAACTAGAAAGCAAATTTAAGAAACTGATAAGCAAATAAGTAAAGCTAAATAAACTATTAAGCTAGAAATTAAAGACCATGAAATTAAATGAGGACTTACAAAGGGCTTCAGCTAAACAGAATCATAAAATAAGCTCAAATGAGCATCTACAAGCTCTGGCTTATCCTAAGATAAGCCAGTAAAGTCCATGGGAGCTCTTCTATTGTAAGCTCCCCTTCCACAGCTTATAAGTCCAAAATTTAAAGGTATTTAACTGATTTTAGGATTTAAGTAGATTTAATGATCAATTTAGCTCTATCATAAGCTTAGAGACTTATGAGAGCTTGTAAGAGCTTATCCAACAGTAACATAAGAATTGTGAGCTTATAAGAGTTTATGACTTAAAAATAGCTTATTAAAACTAGAAATAAGGATTTTATTAAACTTCAATGAGAATTACAATGCTTAAAAACTAAAAATTACAAATTATTTAAAGAGAAAATTACATTTGAAAGGAAGTTTGCATAAACTAAAAGTAAATTAAGCTAAAAATAAAAGCTAGACTAAAGTAAAAACTAGGTGATTAATGTGTGTAATAGTGTGTGCTATTTATAGCCACAGCTGAAACTTTTAGACCCTGAGTTCTTCCACACGCTCCTCTCATATCATCCCTTGGATCCTTTTAATGATTGGATAATGATTTTCATTCGTTAGATCACCAAATGATCTCACACGGATTGCCAGTGTGGCAATCCGTGATTGAGACATTTGTGCTACTTCTGTGAGTGCCTTAAGTACAAAACCCATCATTCTTTGTGCTTCTACTCCTGCCAGCATGTCATTCTTTGATGTGATAAACCAATGAGGTGAGTTTGATGATGTATAACTCTGCCAGCATGTATTTGAGCCATTGAATTGTCCATCTTGTCCCTTAATTCTCATTTGCCCTTTTATTTTTGACCTTGGGTTAATTGTAGGAGATGGGTGAATAGTTAAACTAATTCTCCCGCCTAATTTTTAACTGAAAAAGGTAAAAGGGTGTAAGTTTGAGCTATTGGCAAGTTTGTCCCTTGTCTTTATGATTTTACAATATAAATCAAAGGGGTGTAAAGGTTTGACATAATCAGTCCCTGGAGTTTTATAAAAAGGGATATGGGCCTAGGTTTTGGGCCGGGTAAAGTTTTGATAGGATTTGGCCTATTAGGCTTTAGGGATCATTTGTGTAACTTTGGAAACTTGAGGGACTAGATTTGTAACTTTGGATTTTTGTCCTTTTGTGGTTTGACTGAGTTGACTAAGGGTTGATTTTTCTGACTTTGGCTTCCGGCTCTTGCACACTCTTCCGTTCTCGTATCCGTATTTGCCCGTTTTTTACGGTTTTCTTGTATTTTTGTCTTATCCGTACCTGCACATACAAAACACCAAAACAAGTATATCTTTGCCATTTTAGTGTGTTTTTGGTCATTTAGGGTTAATTTTGGTATAAACGGATATGTGTATTTCACACATATCAAAATTCCCCAAACTAAACGATTGTGTGTCCTCACGCAATATTACATGCCTTATAACCAAATACCTCGAAACCTCCCCAAACTAATCCTTTAAGAAGTAGTAAAGTCTTTGCGGGGAAAGTTTCTAAGTCACAAGTTATAAAACACCCGTTTTCCCATTTTCAAAACTTTTTTTCTCTTTTTTTATGATTTTTCTTAATAATTAACTACCTAACTACAACTTATTCTTGTGTGACATAATGTATTGTTTTCATTACCTTTGTGGTAACTTTAAGGATCATGGAACAAAAAGCACGATTAAGTGTCTAAAAGATAACTTCATCATTCCCGATTTTTCACTTTTCCCATACTAAGCTTAAAAATAAGATCACTGTTAAGTACAAGCTAAGATGCTAAGACTACTTATAATTACAACTTGTGAATTTCTCTTCCCGACATAAATCATATATTTAAGTGTGTGTGTTCAAATTAATTTAAACCATTAAATCCACATATTTAGATAGTTGAAATCCGACTAAGCTTTACACATGGGCCTTTTGGGCTAATATGTTAATCACATAGTAAGATCACAACTCAAAGCAAACAAAAACCTCCTTAGCTAAGACATCATTAGTTCACTTGTCCCATGAATGACTTTCTTCTCTAGCATCCCACCGTCATCGGGTAAGTGCTAAGGCTTTTGACACCCCATCCGGAGAATAATAATCGAGACGCATGAACTTCCGATGAAAAAGCCTTGTAGACTTTTGCAAACGTTGGTTCAAAAGAATACTTTGGTTTTAGAGAATGAAACTTTTACTATTTATTTTCTAACTTGCAAATTAACTATACATTATATTTACATATTAGGCTAGGAATTCGTATCACTTTTTTTTCGACGACACATCGGCCACGCCTCCGACAAGAGTCAGCTTACTTATTATGATACCGATCCTAAATATACATCCTCTATCCATTCTTTCGATGTCACATCGGGAACGAACCGACAAATATATTTTTTCATTTTTTTTTCATTTTTTTCTACAAATAAAAACTTAAAAATTTAAAATTTTTGCTATTTTTGTGGGAAAACGGGTACGTGAGAACAAAACAATAAGCAGGTAACATCAAATTGATAGATTCCCTCCCTAAACTAAAACGAAACATTATCCTCAATGTTTAAGGCGGGTCTCTACGCAAATCTAAACCGTTTATTAATTATGCAAAGATAAACGTGAATCGATAAGATAAAAGGATATCGGACTTCCCCAAACTAATTTCAAACAAAGGATAGGAAGCTCGATTGAACCGGGACACAACACCGAACACGAGAGTCTTCAAAAATTGTTTGTTTAATCCTACAAAAATCACAACAAACAACAAACACAAAGAACGGAAGAAGCTAGCCTCAACACATCACAACATATTATTATTAGAAAATAGAAAGAAGAAAGAAAAGGATAAGCATGGGGTGAACTCCCACGAAGCGGCTTGTTTTTGTTCACCGAGTCGCAAGCTCGACTCGATCCCTGCATTCATTTGTCCTTAGGGAGAGCAAATGGAACTGGCTTAAAAGAAAAATGAAAAGTAGAGATGCCAGGATCAAAAATGAGGTCCTCACTTCTGAGAGAGAGAATAACAAGAGAATCCTCTAGGTAGGTGAAAAATGGAAGAAAAGTCCAAATGACAAATGTGAAGGAATTGACATCTTCAACATTTAGGGATAAAACAATTTCTCCTTGGTTAAAATCTTCATCATTCTTCATGGCCGTATTGGGCTTAAAAT
>BQNB010075947.1:0-22543 GCA_026074375.1 Tanacetum coccineum | reverse complement strand
GTTTGATGGTAGGAATGTGTATCTTATGCGTAGGAATGCCTTAGGATGTGATTAGGTTTGACAAAGGAGGTGCGTGGTTTGAATTTTAAGAAATCTGTCTGAATGGCGAGTTGCTTATGTTTTTAGGTGGCGAGTTGGCTATATTATTATTATTTTAATGTTTTCAAGGAAACCGTCGCACTACGGCGGTTTGGTTGAATTTATTATTTTTTTAATAACTTATTCAACCCGCTGGTTCATATGGCGGGTTGATTCACAGGGAGTTGCCTAATGGCGGGTTGATTAACAGCGAGTTGCCTAATGGCGGGTTGATTCACAGCGAGTTGTCTAATGGCGGGTTGACCAACAGCGGGTTGCCCTAATTTTATATTATTTTATTCCAACATGTAAACCGCCGTCTCTCGGCGGTTTGGTCGAATATTTTTATATATTAAAATATTCAACCCGCCCCTTCGCGGTGGTTTGCTCGATTCTCCTAACGGCGAGTTGGCATTCTGCCTGGCGGCGGTTTGGGCTATGTTTCATAATTTTGGCCCATTAGGCCTAATAATCTATCAAGGCCCCTTCGAATGACCCAGTTGCTTTTCTAAACCCCATCTGGGCTTAGTTAACAAGTAATTGATCCTGTTGGATAATTCTCCTGTGTCCTCAAATGTAGATTTTCATCAAACCAGAGTTACCTCTGTTTTATCAATTGTGGAATGACATGACTTTAATCAAAGCTAAAGTTCCCTCTAACATCGTTTCTCTGCAATGTTTGTCTTCTTTGTTAATACTCTTTTGCAGAATACGATGGTAGAACCAAATGTTCCCACTCAACCATCGACAAGAACAGATGAGCAGATTGTACCTCGCTCTCAGTGGTTAATAATCGGGAAAAACAACCTTCTTTTCAATGCTCAAAAGAACCCCTTCTTTCATATATCAGTAGACATCTTGAGTAATACCAACTTCTTCCGAGCATTCACTGCCTCAGCAAGTGTTCCTGCTATCTACCTGCAACAATTCTGGAATACAATGAAATATGACGAGAAGACTGGGGTTTATAGATGTCAAATTGATGAACAATGGTTCGATCTAAGTGCTGATTTTCTCAGAAAGGCATTATCAATTACTCCTGTCATCCCAGCACAACCGTTTGAGTTACCTCCGTCTGGTAACACTGTGATTGATTTTGTAAATGAGCTGGGGTATCCTGAACCTGTAGAAATTATCTCTACCATCATTACGGGTGATTTATGTGTATCAACCATGGAGAGCAATTTAACCTAATCAACCAGTTGCTTGACGGAAAGCACTCTGCCTGTGATAACCTAGAACACCCAGTCTGAAATGTTGGGGAATCGTCACTCAAACTAAGTTGATCATGCTAGAGCTATTATGGAAGAGTTTACTCAAGGGTTCAGAACATTTTTCTTACACAAAAGCAAGTCACCAAAGCAGTATGAAGGACCCCAAAGAAGAAAGTACTCCTCTCCTCTATTCCTTATGGACATGGTTTTCCAAGGTGATAATCTACTACTTGGCAAGAAATAACAACATCCATCGACGTCCTGAGTCTTTTGTTCATCACACTAGAGATGATTTTATATTAGGAAATCTCAAGTTTATCCCAAAAGGTGAGACAGTTGAAGTGTTTGGAATGGCAATTCCCGATCCCCTGATTACTGAAGCCATTCAACAATCCTCGTATTATCCCAAGTATCTGGAAATGGTTGCTGAGAATACAAAGAAAACCCCTCAAGAAAGTGCAAGCGTGCAACCTACAACAAGGAGTACTCCACCCAAAAAGCCCACTACAACTACTCCAGTCAAACCATCCAAGCCAGCTCCTTCTCCGACTAAGAAACCTTCCAAGCGTAAGCTTCCACAGAAAGTTAGAAAAGGAAAGCCTACTTTCCAACTTGTTGATGAAGATGATGAAGCTCAACAAGAATCTGTTCCTCGAGAAGAAGGTGATGATTCTGATCTAGAACTGGCTAAGAAGATGAGTTTGGAAGCGCATCAAGAAAAGGGAGAAGGAGAAGGTGATGATGCTGACATGGAACGAGCCATTAAGCTCAGCTTGGATCCAGCCTTTCTGCCACAAGGTCAGGCACCTGTTGGAGGAGTAACGATCAGGGATCCAGTATCAGAAACAACTCCCAAACTGCATGAAGTAGTGGGCAAGGGAAAGTTGTTGTAACTGAGAACAAGTAGCTTCATTCCTGATCGAATCAGTCAAAGAAGAAAAGAACTTGATCAGTTTATCCTTGTTAGGCGTGAGTCAAAACTCCTCTGATTCGACAATATGGACCATCTTTCTCAAACCATGAAGATGACACATCAGAGAAAGTTGGATTCATTGAGATCTTCCATCATAAGTCTGATTCAGAACGAACTGAAAGTGAAACAGAAGCATTGTCCTAAAGGTGAAAAGTCAAGGTGAAGTAGACACGGTCTACAATAACATCTGAGTAAGCATTCTTGTATCAGACCTGAAAATGCACATGAGGCTCTGGCCTGGACCAGACCCTGAAGCCTATGAAAGATGAACTGACTGGATCTGACTTGGAAAATTACTAATGTGTCTCTTGCTGCGACCAACCCTGAGCACATGGAGATGAATTCCTCGTTAACAGCTACTCCAAAGGTTTCATGAAAACCTGAGTCATATAAAGACGAACGTGTCATCGATGATAATCCAGAAAGTCATTCTGGTCTATGTCTTCCATGAATAATCTAGGCTGACACTTATAACTTTAGGGATCAATTTCTTTAGACAATCCAACGTAGGATATCAAGGAGAATCTAATGTTAGTGTGGAGTTGATTCATATACTGAGAAAGTCATCAACAGTCAACGTCAAATCCTCCTGTATTGCTACCCTTTACAGATGTCATCATCTACTAAGCCGTCATCACTGTCACACCTCCTCCATCACAAAGAAGCTACAACAATCACCACATCTCTCAGAGTCACTGCATTAATCGCCCTTCAGCCTAAGAGTGGCATAGATTGGAGCAAGAGATGTGCTGAAGTAAGGGAAGACTGATCACTCGGCTGTTGTTTTAGTTCAATCAAATCCCAAGTTCCATCGGCTGTTGATAATATCTAGGAACAAAACTTGATGATGCTATTTTTTTTTTCTTTTTCTTTTTTTTTTTCCTTTGTTTTTTTTTTTTTTTTCCTTAAGTTCTTAAACGACACACTAACTGGATGTAATCGAGAAATTACCTCTGTGTTGCCTGGCCAAGAGTTCTGTCAGAATCAGAATCTGAAAAGAGTCCGAAGGAGATATATCAGGAACCAAAAAGGAACAAGGTGAGGAGAAATAAGATTCAACTTACTCCATCAGGTCAAATGATAAAGATGATCTTGAGAAATTTGATTAAAGAGGCTCTCTTCAAAAACATGAATCAAGAACTACGTCTCGCAAACTGGAATACTGCCAACATACCATACTTTAACCTTGATTTATGTAAGCTTTGATATGCAGATGAAGATGCATGGATAAAGGAAAGTTGCAGACAAAGTTAAATGACCCACAAGAGAAAGCATGATTGTGATTGATGATGAAGCGATGATGATGTTGAAGGCCCTTTGCTGGATCATACCAAGGGGTAGGTCAACATAGAGAAGAAGATACGATTTGCCGCTTCTGGGTCAGCTCAACCTCATTCGAATGAATGATGACAAAGTTAAAAGTACAAGGGAGTCTGATGCATCTGCTTACTCCAAACAACATACCAGCTCTCACTTCAAACTAGTGGCAGATCATCTGACATAAGAGATGATGGTGTTGACTCTTCGATGCCAGATCCTGATCCTGATTTAGAACATTCTGAACAATCTTCAGATGACTTTCCATATGACAAGATGATGGGATATGACTCAAATATGGTGGACACTGACATAAGCTCACATTCCCAAGGTGTCGGACACACTAGTGGTTTATAGTCGATTCCTGAAATGCGAAAGACCAGCCACAACTGAAACAGAATGGACATTCCCCCGAATGATTTCTCAGTATAACCAGAGATTATACTGGGCAATTACATACGCCCATCATCGTTCAAGTTTACTTGTGGTGAACAGGCATTCTAAGAGGTTGTACGTTTGTTATTTGGGTAATTAATAAATTGGTTATGCAGAGAATCAAGTAATGATGTAGCTAATGCCAAAGCTGATTTAGTAGGTCCAGCTCTTTCAACACTTGTTAAAGCCTTTCATAACAAACAATGTCTTCTTTAATTATCAAAGGGTATTGAATGCATAAGTGCTGTCAAATAAGGGTTGCTTTGGATAATCCTGAGGGTCATCAATATCTGCGAAATGTATAGAACCACTGCCCTTAGGAGGTCCACATGTCGTGTAAACTA
Organism: Tanacetum coccineum; assembly: GCA_026074375.1. Lineage (NCBI taxonomy): Eukaryota > Viridiplantae > Streptophyta > Magnoliopsida > Asterales > Asteraceae > Tanacetum > Tanacetum coccineum. Next base: position 18,182 of record BQNB010075947.1, on the reverse strand, counting down.
TTCACCACAATTCTTCTTCAACAAGGATTGGATTATCTTATGACAGGTAACAAAGAGCGAAAATTGATTATCACATATCCAGCTTAAAGCGCTCGTTCCTAGGACTTTGGCCTTGAAGAATATTATGTTCCATCTTATGGGTTGGAAGTGAACGCGAATATGACATCAGTGCGGTCTATGGCATCACTCACTGGTGGTTTAGGAGAAAGGAATTCTACATCAACAATTACAGTGAGCCCTCTGATCGTGAAGCAGTCAGATCGCGGATGCGAATTCTTAGTGTGAACAGTGTTAAGGTGTTTGAAAATACGGATACAATACCTTTAAAGAGATTATTTACGCCAGCTGATACCAAGAGTACAAGATCTAGGAAGGATTTCAAAAATCTTTATCCAAATGATTTTGAAGATCTGTTCTACATCAATATTCAAGAAAAGCTCAACCCATATCCCAAGACAGACAAGATCTATTCTTCACACGGCAGTCAACGATGTGTCCTAAGAAACATGGTGATCAGGGACATCGTGTGGGAGATTATAGCTCGGGATTGAAAAGTTATCAAATCATAGATCAACATTGAACGTCAAATTGGGTATGCAGCCGGACTGTACTTCAAAGAAGATTATACGATTGTCCCTAAGCCACAGAGTCGTTGTCTACAGACACAGAAATGATCAAGAAAGTTGATGAGGACTGAATGAGCTTTCACAAGTTTAGTGATAGACGTTGACAAGAGTATGGAAAAACTGGACCACATGTTAATGAAAACCTTTTTTTCATTGTTCGAGTACAATAAGGGATAGAGCATAGGAATTGCGTCAGCAGGATGACAAAGAAATGAAGCAAATGATTCATCACTGCAATCGAGGAAAAGACTATCAGATCAGAAGGAATCTATCGAAGTTCTAGAAAGCTTTTGTTGGAGGAAAGATTAAGAGATATTGGACTATTAGGCTGATCAACGAACAACTTGACGACATCGTATTACACAATCAAAAGGTCAATTTTTATGTTCTTATTGTGTTTAATATACCTTGTACATTGTAAGTAGTTAAATCTTTTGATGATTAAGTGTAGGAGTACATTTATATCCCTCAATGATTGAGGGGGAGCTGTTATATGTTTCTTACACCGTCGTGCGAATTAGGCCACACTTTCTCCCTAATTTTATAACATATTTAAATTCAATATGGATATCCAAAATTTTAAAGGGTTTTAAAATTTTTGATAAGGGGAGAAATGGTCGTTTAAAAATGTGTTTAATAATAACCATGATTACTAGGGATCTGTACTCCGCCCAAACGTGAGAAACATTTGATTACCGAAGCACCTTTTGAGGGGGAGAGTTTTGAAAAAATGTCAAAAACAATCGCGGTAATAAACGCTGAGATTTGTATATCATAAGTACATTAATTGAATTTTCAATTGGTTTTATGGATAAGGAGAAACTGTTCTAAAAGGCGACCATGCATTTTACTTAATTAGAGTTATAAGTTGGTAAGTAAGGTACTATTCCCAATGATCAGCTATAACCTGAGGGATCTACCCATGGACAACCCACTAGAAGTGTAGGACGTCCTAGGTAGACTAAAAAAACGATATGTAAAAGGAGTATAAGCGGAATAAGGGAAAAGTGCCGACTGGGATAGAGCTGTACTGGAATACTAACCCAACATAGGTTCTAAGTTCATGAAGTCTCGGAAGCACTAAGGGGTTGAAGACTTTAAAGAATTGTAAAAGATAGAGGGTGTTAAAGAAAGAAGCCCTCCTACACTTAGGGCTGAAACCGGGTCAATAATATGCTGCCAGAAATCACTAAGATGATTGCTTGACATTGAAGATCGACATCTTCGGCCCAGTTGATGCAATGCACAAACCCTCCATAGCACTCAAAATCTCTCAAAAGATTTCTATTTCAATTATCACAGAGGACTAAACACGTTATCTATTAACTTTTCACTCGGAGTTAGTTGATATATTTATACAAGTGGCAGTCAGTCCAGCCTCGATTACTAGAACCAAAAGCACGTATTGAGATTAAAGCCAAGAGATCGTCAATTTATCTCGTTGGATACGTATCCAATTCTCTTATCTTTCACTCACTGTGGAAACAAGTCTTTCCTAAAGAGTCCACGCATTATCCTTGTGATATTGCCAGAACATCCGAGTGAAAACGTTGGTTTTCACATGAGATGGAAAATCCTGTAGAGCCAACATCAACAAGCTCTAGGTAGGTGACTTGTGCGATTCTAACATGAATCAAATGTGTCAACTAGAAAGAAACGATGTGCGATTCTGTGTGATCAAACGTGTTCCAGTATAAGAATTAATGTTATTGATCATTTGATAACAATCAAATCTTTCGAATTGTAAAAATATTTTTCATAAGAAACACTTAGACTGACTTTTCAAATCTATTTTCTCTTTATTACTAACTGTTTCATTACAGGATATCTCAAAGATGGAAATGGAGATGGAAATTCGCAGCACCTCAGATATCAAGTGAATAACCGAATGCTCAGACACGACCTACACTTGTTATGAAGTTATGAAAGACCTCATAAAGGTGTCAAAGCTTCTGCAAACTCTGACATCATGTATTTCTTCACAAGTGCATAAGATGGCGATCCATTACAAGATGATGTAAGATTATGTTTGGGCGATGATCTTAAGAAAGCTCAAGATCACAGTCACAGACAAGTCTAAGATGAATAAAAAGATCACTATCCTAAATGTACAAGATATCAAATGTCTACGAGCTAAAGACTGAAGTGATTAAGTTTGGTATTTTCAGGGGTGACCTCCCTTAGGTCATCTTTTGGTATTATGAAGCTTTTGGTATAATAAAAAAATTGTATTTGAAATGTTTATGACTTATAAAACATATGGGACCTAATGTATAAACTCTGATATTTTGCTATGGCATCGAATGACATCTTTTCTTAAACGTCCATTTATGGTCGTTTCCTATATCTTGATTGTTGTACTTTGACGTAGCACCCCATTGTTACCATTCCGCTGCTACCTAATTTCGGGGGTGTTACAGATGGTACCAGAGCCAAGGTTATAGGGAACTGGGTCATTTTCAAAACCTAGTCTATAACCACAAAGTTTAATGGTTTTCTTTTCTTTCATTTTTAAATACAGAATCCTTCATCGCTATCCAATATCCACGCGCCATATTCCCTGATCCTTACTTATTTTTCTGATTGTCATTATTTGCAGTCATTTATAATATTAGATATATAATACTTGTTTAAATTCGACTCTTAGTCTATTTTGACGGATCAATATCTATTTCTATCGATCAATTTTTATAAATATCGACTACTGATTAATTTATTTGATCTATTTATATCATTCTCCATTATTTACATGTTTTTTTTTACCATGACTCTGCATACCTTTACAAATTCTCTCCGATTGTGTACTTGTGTTGCACAGAATCATGGCCGCCTAGGAGATTTAGAAGAAATCTGTAGGAAGTAGTGGGACAAAGCGATGTGGCCAAAGCCATTGAAAAATTGAAAAGACTAGAGCTGACTCAAACATGTGTTGGTGGATCTGGATTCTAACAAATATATAAAAGTCTAGGGCTAATTTAGATAGTGCTGGAAGTTTAGGAGGAAACACTGGGAATGTTGGAGGAACTGTGAATGTGCAGGGTTGTTCGCACAAGACTTTTATGAATGGAAAGCCTCACTCATTTAATGGAACGGAGGGTGTTGTTGGTTTAAGGCGTTGGATAGAGAAGGTGGAGCAAGTGTTTGAAATTTGCAAGTGTACCGAGGAAGACAAAGTTATGTTTGCTGCTAGTACTTTCGAGGGTCGTGCGTTCACATGGTGGAATAGGAACGCGCACACCCTAGGGCTCGTCAATGCTAACCATATTCCTTAGACTCAATTCAAGACGATGATGACTACGGAATACTGCCTAGCAACCGAAATCCAAAGGATGGAGCAAGAGCTCTGGACTTTGACTCTAAAAGGAGATGACATCGAGGCATACAACAATCATTTCCATGAGCTGGCCTTGATGTGTCCTGAATTGGTGCCTACTGAAAAGAAGAAGATTGAAAGGTATGTTCGTAGGTTTCCTGAAAGAATCAAAGGAAATATCACTTCTTCAAAGCCTGCAACTCTGCATGATGCCATCAACATGGCCCGTGAACTGGTTGAGTAAGCAGTTCAGGGTAGGGCTACTAGAATTAGTGAAAGCAATAAGAGGAAATGGGAAGACCACCAATGAAACACCAACAACAATAAACCTAACAACAACAACAACAACCGCAACCGAAACAACAATTATCACCAACAACAAAATAGGAGGCAAGAAACTGCCAGGGCCTATGCTGCAGCCCCAGCTGAGGGTAGAGTTTATGCTAGAAATCTACCAAAGTGAAACCGTTGCAACTCTTACCATAATGGGAGATGCCCTCCAAAGTGTCAGAAGTGCCAAAGAACTGGTCATCAGGAGAAAGATTGCAGGGTTAGGGTTCCAGGTGCAGGAGTTACCCCTACAGGATGTGACTTGTTATGAATGCGATGAAAAAGGACATTACAAGGACAAGTGTTCAAAAGGAAGGAACCAGCAGAATGAGGGAGCTCGTGCGAGAGCTTACGTGGTGGTTGAAAATCCACAGCAGAATCCGAATGTGGTCGCGGGTACGTTTCTTCTTAATGGTCATTACGCTTGTATCCTCTTTGATTCTGGTGCTAAGAAGAGTTTTGTATCTTCTGCGTTTACACCTTTTTATTGATATTGCCCCAACCAATTTAAATACTAGTTATGAAGTAGAGTTAGCAGATGGAAAGGTGGTCAGTACCAACACTGTTTTACGAGGTTGTACCTTAGCTTTGTATAACCATTGTTTCAAAATTGACCTACTCCCGACCCGACTAGGAAGTTTTGATGTAATTATTGGCATGGATTGGTTGTCATACCACCGAGCTGTCATAGATTGTTATGAAAAGATTGTCCGTATTCCTCTTCCGAATGGTGAGATTCTTGAAGTACAAGGCGAGAGGCCAAAAAAGGATCCTGGATCACTTGCGTGTATCAAGGCTGATGAAAAGAAGCTTGATGACATTCGGGTTGTCCGAGACTTCCCTGAGGTATTTCCAGATGATCTGTCAGGTTTACCTCCTGTGCGTGAGATAGAATTCCGCATCGATCTGATTCCAGGCGCATCGCCAGTTGTTAAATCACCATACCGATTAGCTCCGTCAGAGATGTTAGAGTTGTCGAACCAGCTAAAGGAGCTTCAAGAGAAGGGTTTCATTCGACCCAGTCATTCACCATGGGGAGCACCCGTGCTTTTTGTCAAGAAGAAAGACGGTGCGATGAGAATGTGTATTGACTATAGGGAATTAAATAAGTTGACTATAAAAAACCGCTATCCTCTCCCCAGAATTGACGACTTGTTTGATCAATTACAAGGTGCGTGTTGTTTCTCCAAGATAGATCTTCGTTCAGGATATCATCAGTTAAGATTTCGAGAAGATAATATACCGAAAACCGCGTTTAGAACCCGATATGGGCATTTTGAGTTCACAGTTATGCCATTTGGGCTGACAAACGCACCCGCAATATTTATGGACTTAATGAATCGTGTCTGCAAACCATATTTTGATAAATTTGTAATTGTGTTCATTAACGACATCTTAATTACTCAAAGTCAGAAAAGAAGAACACGAAGTCCACTGAAGATAGATTTTAGACTTACTCAAGATGAAGTTATATGCCAAATTTTCAAAGTGCGAATTTTGGTTAAAAGAAGTCCAGTTCCTAGGACATGTGGTCAACCGTGACGGTATCCACGTGGATCCTAGCAAGGTTGAATCAGTCAAGAACTGGAAGATTCCTGAATCGTCAACTGAAATCCGTTCATTTTTAGGATTGGCGGGTTACTACCGGAGATTTATTGGGGAAAGGGGGGGGGGGGTGGTGGGGGGGGGGGGGGGGGGGACAAAAAAAAAAAAAAATTTTTCTCAAATCGCCTAAACCCCTCACTCTGTTGACTCAAAAGAATAAGACATATGTGTGGGGCGATAAGCAAGATGAAGCTTTCCGCATTCTGAAGGAGAAGCTATGCAATGCTCCTGTGTTAGCACTCCCCGATGGACCAGACGACTTTGTGGTCTATTGTGATGCATCGAAACAAGGTTTTGGGTGCGTGTTGATGCAGCGGGGCAAAGTGATAGAGTATGCGTCAAGACAGTTGAAGAAGCATGAGAAAAATTATACCACCCACGACCTGGAATTGGGTGCGGTGGTGTTCGCCCTTAAAATCTGGAGACATTATCTTTATAGGACAAAAAGTGTTATCTACACTGACCACAAGAGTCTCCAATACATATTTGACCAGAAAGATTTGAATATGCGCCAAAGGCGGTGGATCGAGCTGCTCAGTGACTACGAATGTGAGATCAAATACCACTCGGGCAAGGCAAATGTGGTGGCAGATTCCTTGAGTAGAAAAGAAAGGCTCAAGCCAAGGTGAGTGCGTGCTATGAGTATTACTATTCATTCGGGACTTAAGCACAGGGCGAAGCTTCCAAGGATCTCAAAGCTCCAGCTGAATGGCTACGAGGATTATAAACACACTTTGAGCGACGAGATGATGGTGAAATTTACTTCTTCGATCGTATCTGAATTCCATCAGTTGGTGGTGTAAGGAAACTGATCATGGATGAAGCTCATACTTCTAGGTATTCAATACATCCGGGTGCGGATAAGATGTACTATGATCTGAGAGACTTGTATTGGTGGCCTGGTATGAAGAGAGACGTTGCTGAGTACGTTAGCAGGTGTCTTACATGCTCTAAGATTAAAGCCGAAGATCAGAAACCCTCAGGATTTCTTTAGCAACCAGAAATCCCTGAGTGGAAATGGGAGAAGATAACAATGGACTTAGTCACAAAGTTGCCTAGAAGCAGTAGTGGGTATGATGCGATTTGGGTCATTGTGGATAGATTAACCAAGTCGCCTCACTTCTTACCTATTCTTGAAGATTACAAAACGGAGAAGCTAGCAAGGATTTATATCAACGAGATTGTGGCAAGACATGGTGTGCCTGTGTCAATCATTTCAGACCGTGATGGTCGATTCGCGTCACACTTATGGCAAGCTATTCAGAAGGCGTTAGGTACAAAACTACATATGAGTACGGCTTACCACCCTAAGACCGACGGTCAGAGTGAGCGTACTATTCAGACGCTGGAGGATATGCTTCGAGCTTATGTTATGGATTTTGGTGGCAGTTGGGATACTCATCTCCTGTTGGTTGAGTTTTCTTATAATAACAGTTACCACACAAGCATTAAGTGCGCACCATTCGAGGCTCTATATGGGCGGAAGTGTAGATCCCCCGTGATATGGACTGAAGTGGGAGAAAGTCAGCTTATTGGACCAGAAATTGTGCAAGAAACGACAGAAAAGATTATTCAGATTAAGGAAAGGTTGAAAACAGCAAGGAGTCGCCAGAAAAGCTATGCTGATAAGAGGCGTAAGCCTCTTGAATTCAAAATTGGAGACCGAGTCTTACTTAAGGTATCTCCATGGAAGGGAGTGGTACGATTTGGTAAGAAATGAAAGCTGGCACCATGGTATGTGGGACCGTTTGAAATAGTAGAGTGTGTTGGACCGGTAGCTTATCGGTTGAAGTTACCCCAGGAACTGAGCTGTGTCCACGACACGTCTCATGTGTCGAACCTTAAAAAGTGCTTGGCTGAGACAGATGTTCAAGTGCCTTTAGAAGAGATCGAGTTTGGTGAAAATCTACTATTTGTCGAAGAGCCTAATGAGATCGTGGAACGAGATGTGAAAAATCTAAAGCGAAGAAGAATCCCATTAGTCAAAGTTTGTTGGAACTCTCGGCAAGGAGCTGAGTATACCTGGGAACGTGAAGATCAGTTCCGGAAGAAATATCCACATCTCTTCTCTAAACCCGTACCTTTGTCAAGTGTCGCAACTTGAGCCTTGAGGACAAGGCTCTTCTAACGGGAGGAGACTGTAACATTTCGTATTTTTAGGTCATTTACGAAGCTATTTAATTCACTATTTATTTTAGTCTCGTATGCGTTTACTTTTAATTCTTATTATATAGTTAAATCGCGTAAGCTAAAAATTATCATTTAACGACAACGGACACCAAACAGATTAAAGTTTACGTCAAGCAAGCATTATTTTTTTATGAAATTAATAATTAAATTTTTATACTTTATTTTTATTGGCTACGTAATGTATTTACGTTTCGCAAATTAAATACATTTAGGTATTCCCGGAACCACCAAAATTAATCTACGCTTCAACGAATACCTATTATTATTTCTCAATGCTCAAAGTTTATAAAACTTTACCCATGAATACCATATGAGCCGAATTCTACCTAAAGAAATAAACCAAGACTCATAATTCACAAGTTGTACTTATTATTTAAAACTATACAACATATATCTTATGTAATATAGATAATTTGTTCACGATATCAAATGAACCAACTTTTCCATTTCCCCCCATGATATACGGATGGAAAAGTGTCCCAAGGGGACACATAGCTCACATTTTCACCAACTTGATATTGTACATCTTGCATCTCATTAAAGGGTGAGTACATGGCTAGTATTTTTGACTATTTAGTCCCTTTGTTTCACTCTCCATGTTTTCCTAGTCTTTGGTCTTTGTTAACTTTTGCATTGACTAGTCTTGGATATATATTACTAGTATACACTCACACTCTTCATGTAACATCCCGCTCCGATAAAGAGACTAAGAGTTACGTTATGGTGTCATATCAGATTATAAAAACGCAAGCGGAAGACTTTATTAAATAAAAATACTAAGTCATGAAACAAAATGACTTCCAAAAGCATTAAATTCTAACAAAGTCGAATGAAAGAAATATTCAAAAGGAAAGGTATTAAAACATAAATCCAAATAAAAAGGGTTCTTCTAAAGGTGGGTCCTCTAAAAGATCCTACTCTCAACACTCATATCCCATCTTTCCGCTTAGTACCTGCCGCAGGAAAAGAAAACGCGGCTGAGCTAACACTCCGTAAACAGATATAATAATGATAACGGTAATAAAATGAAGGAATGAACAAAATAGATCACGAGAACCCGCCAAACAAATGTCAAATGATATATATAGAATAATGAATAAGATAAGAGTAATCAAAGGAATGCCCACGAGCCCAAACAAACGTCTAAACATGATACATAAATAGACCCTAAACAAATAATCAAATAGTCATAATCAAATGTACATAGGATTTGCAACTCCTGATGTACCAAATGTGATATGGGGTGTATTGCACACACGCAACCATTCACCTAAACTAAACAGAACAAAGTACCTAGGATGCATCCATACGCTCCCTACAAAACAAAGTCATATCCATATACACAAGTACGATGACGAGTGTACATACATATGTAAGCTAATAATAATCAAAGGCCATCATTTAAAAGAGAACGCCGTGGACTAATCACACCGCCACAGATAGTGTCATGCCATTGGTGCATCAATGACATGGTCATGGTACCTCCATGACTAGTTCAAATAGCTCAGGCAAAGATTTAAGCAAAAGATATAACTGAACAAGTTACCAATAATCCAATCAAGATAACGAGTCTAATATCATACGAAATATTCAAACAAGGATAAAAGAAATCACGAATACGAATATCAACGAATATTAAATAAGATCATGAGAACGAATAGCAAATCAAACGAAATATCAAATGCATATCAAATGAATCAAGTAGCTAAACAAATGAGAATCAAGTCATGAGATGTCCTTACTAAAAGGACGAAATATATGTACCTTAATGAACAAGCAAATGAGAGAATGAACACGAAGACAAAAGATCACAACCTCTTTACTGAATCTACAAGAACCCATGATTACATGTCATTATCTAACTTATTTTATAAGTTTTATCACTTGGTCTTACCATATATAGAGTTTAAGTGACCTATATAAGGTTTCCGAAATTTTCAGAATCTGTCCAGTTTTTAAGGTAAGTTTTCAAGCTTAAAAGACCCAAAAAAAACACCTTTTAAAAATATACCAAAAATTACAGAGGTTCCCATATATGTCTAGTATGTCTATGAATTTTGGTGGATTTTATTTCCATGTTTAAATACCCCTTTTACCCTTGTCACCAAAACTGATCCCGAAATTGATCTGACAGAACCTTCGAAAAGTTGACGCGTAAAAACCCTATTTAAACAACTCAGAAAATTTTGAAAAAATCGTGGATGTAGCTAATATCAAGAAGATTTATCAAATCAAATTTTAGAGGCTAACTCCTTATGGTTTGAGAATTAAAAATCAAATACTACTACTGAATTTTTCGGATAGAAATTCCAGACTCGACACTTAATCTTATAAAATCTAAAAATCGACCTTCCCGACCTCCAATTGACATGAGGCCGGATTTTTCAGAAACTAGACTATTTGAATTTAACTTTAGGCTCAAGAATCATGTTAAAACTCATTTTTATCACCAAGATACACCCCGTTGAACATGACCCAAAATTCTGCCCAGAAATTTTAAACATAAAAACCCTAACTTTCACCAATCAAAACAAACCCTAAGGTTTCTAATCTTGTAGTTTCTTATTAATTACACCATTAATGATATCTAGGGTTTCATAACATGATATTACACCATTTTAACAAGATTAAACCCTACAATTTAACAAGATTAAGAACACATGTTTTCCTTACAATCTTTTCGGTTTTTATGAAAACTTCATATGTGAATCATGGAATACAAAGATGAAACAAGAAACATGGAATACTTACGAAGATTAAGATAAATACAAGAACAAGAACACCACACGAAGAACACCAAAGAATTGTACCAAGAACACCAAAGAATCAAGAACACCAAGCTTGAATACTTCTACCGAATTCACCAACTTCTTCTTGCAAATTCTAAGAATAATTACACAAGTTTTGGAGGATAAATTTTTGAGATAGAATGATGAGGGAAAAGGAAGAGATCACATTTTATATAGGAGAGGAGAGGGGGGCAAGAATTTTTCTATCCTTTTAGAAGATTACAAAAGATTTGGTCTAATCTCTTTACACTTATTACTTAGAATATGATTTGTAAAAAGAAAACAAAATAATTTCTAAATATATATAGGGGGCGGATTTTAATATATATATTTTATTTTTTTTATTTTTTTTAAAACAATTACTTTATGTTATGTATTTATAATACACAAATAATTATAACCCAAGGTTTTTTTTAAATGTCAAATTCTTATTATTTAACTTAGGTTATATTTCAAATTGATACAATAAAATGCAAACCAAATTTTTGGGTTTTACAACTCTTCCCCTCTAAAAGAAAATTTCCGTCCTCCGAAATGAAATCAAAAATTGAAATAGGAATGAATCATTGTTATTCAATTACCAAAATGACATGATTTTATATGACAAACGATATGTCGCGATAACATCAACCAATTCATACCAAGACTAATAACGAAGTCACACATTTCTAGTGAACAAATTAGCTAAACGAATCTTATCATCAAAAAAAAGCGACAGTTGTCGTATACATAAGGACAGACTTTTCATAGTCGTAGATATCGATAATATAAATTAAGTTACGTAGGGAAGATGTTAAGTGTATTAGCAAATGAACAGAAACCACAGAATGTGTATTGCAAAACCCGTATTCAAATAAGACAAAACAGCACAACCATCTCACGAAGAAGTTCCCGAAACGGTAACCCTGAAGATTAGCGCCTGAGTCTTGTTGGTCGAAGAGAAAATACTCGATCTACAATGAAACAGCAAGACAATTTAAAGTTAAGATCAAAAATTACGAAAGGAAGAGATCATAATCAAAAGGAAGCACTAATGTCTACCCAATCCTCACATGTCATAACCTAGGTTCTACATGGGGTAAACCTGGCTCTGATTCCATAATTGTAACATCCCACCGCGGGGAGCCGATAAAGGTAGAACAGAGTCGACTATAGATTGGGGTGTGCGATATCGAAACATATAAGAGGGGGTATCGCAAGCGGTGGGACCGTGCGCTAGATTGACGTTGAGCGGGATGAATAAGAGTCACTGAAGTATATAGCGATATTGAGTATACTCTATATAGACGGAGGAGTAACACTATTCTCAACACAGACAATGTTGTTTCAACATAACATCTCATTTCGCGGATTTATTTTAAAGACTGATTGTCGTGTGGAGAAGATCAACTGGGGCGCACTAAATGATATACATTTATCATTTGCGGAGAACATTAGGATAACTTTGCGTGAGACACAACGCGTCTCATTTGCGAGGGTTCTGACGGTGTTTTTACGTACGTACGAATATTGCTCACGAACGTAGTTTTGTTGTGATGGTGTTTAAAATAAGTTGGTAGAGGAGATGTTAAGAGTGGGAGTATATCTCACACACAGGATCAAGCACATAGTTATACCACTTAGATACTAGTTATGATCAGGTGAGACAGTAACAGATTAGAATGAAGGATATGAACGTTCAGTGCGGATTTGATCTTAACTTTACACATTGTCTTCGCTTTTCATTCGAACACACACAGTATTTGTTCTGCACACAAGATCAGCGGATAACTCTTCTCAGTACCAGTTGAGCGGAGATCTTATCAAGTCGGTCCTTTCCTCTAGACTCGGCCTTGATCGCTACTCGTCGTCTGACTAGTCTTTCATTATTTGATACAGGAGCAACACATGTCTGTGGTTTGCGGTTTCTTGCGTGTGTGGGGGGGCTTCAAAGGCTCTACCCTGAGCAGCATATCTATCACCCTGACCTAGAACGACATATAGTACTATCTTTAATTATCGTCTGATCTGAGTCGAGATACGTCTACAGCCTGAAGTAATCATACATATATAATCAGTAGTACTACATGAATATATCAGAATCTAGTCGCATTGAGATTTGCATGATAACGAAGGTACAAAACGACAAAACTGTAGCTAATGAATTGTTAACTACACGCAGTCACTAAGAAATGATGAGCATCAACAGGACCTGTCTTAATCAACTAATATCTATGAAATACGAATCGAATGAATAAGAACATGAACAACAAAGGAATGCCCACAGCTCAGATAAATTGTGCCTAAACATGATACATGAATATGACCCTAAACAGATATAATCAAATATCACTTAATCAAATGTACACATAGTATGCATCCCTGATGTACCCAAAATGTGATTATGGTGGGTTATAGCACACACCTAACTATTCACCTTAAACTGAAACAAACAAAGTACCTCGATGCATTCCATACACTCCCTCAAAACAAAGTCATATCCATAGACAAAGTACAATGATGAGTGTACACTAAATGTAAGCTAATAATAATGCAAAGGCTCATCATTCAAAAGGAAATGTTGTGGGCCAATACAACTGCCACAGATAGTGTCATGGCATTGGTGCAATCAAATGACATGCATGGTCCTCCATGACTATTCAACTAGGCAAGATTATGCAAAGATATAAGGTGGTATACAAGATACTAGATTGATGCAATTTATGATAACGGATCTAACACCATAATCAAGACAAGGATCAACAGAAGAGCAAAAGTAAAAATATCAAATCAAACGATAAATCAGTGAATAAAAAGTATCATGCTTACGGATATGCAAACATCAAACAGAAATCAACAGAATCAAAAGTAGCTAAATAAAACGAGATTTAAATCATAAGGTGTCCTTACTAAAAGGATGAATATTATGTACCGGGGGGGGGGGTGGGGGGGGGGGGGTTTGGGTGGGGGGGGTTTGGGGGGGTTTGTTGGTGGTTTTGGTTTTTAGGTTGGTTTGTTTTGTTGTTGTAGTGGGGGTGGTTGGGTTGGTGTGTGTTGGAGGGTTTTGGGTTCTTTTATCTTCCGTGTTCGTTCTCTCTCTGTTTGCTGTGGTGGTTTGGTCATGTGTTCCGTAAGTTTGAGTTTGTAAACTTATGAGTTTATATCTCCATTATCTTAGCTACTTGGATTAATTAATATTCGTGTGATTTTTCCGTTGTGTGCTATAGGCCGAATCATTCTCCTTTGATATTACTGATTATCCCGTTTGAATTGATTTCGAAAGTATTTTGTTGAATCCTTGGTGTGAATAGGATGTAGATATCTATTATTTTGATTTAATCTTTAATACTTTCACTTATATCTCCCCTATATCTTCTGACTATTGAACTAGTCATGAGTACCATGACCATTCATTGATGCTCCAATGTCATGACACTATCTTGGCGGGTAAATTGTCATGACGTTCCTTTTGAATAGGCCTTTATTATATTAGCTTACAATTTATTACACTTCATTAACTTGTGTATATGGATAGAACTTTTTGTTTAATCGGATCAATGATCATCCAGAACTTTGTTCCTTCAGTACAGTGAAGGTTGTTGTGTGTCTATACACCCCATAAAACATTTGGTACATCAGGAAATGCCATACCGTGTAGTAATTGTTGTGTGTTCTATTTTATTATTATCGTTAAGGGTCTATTCATTATCATGTTTTAGACATTTATTTGACTCGTGGCTTTCTTGTTGGTTCTTGATTACTTATTCATTCATTAATATTTTCGTAAAGTGTGTGTAGAGTCTCGCCATATTCATTTCATTCATTTCTTTTGTCTGTTTCCTCATTATATTATATCTTTTCACTGAGCCGGCGTTTTCTTTCAACCTTAGCGCAGGAATAAAGCGTGAAGCTGAGGATTTGAGTGTTGAAGTAGGAGAGGGAGGGGGGGAGGGGGGGGGGGGGGATGCTCTTAAAGGACCACCCCTGTAGATTCCCTTGTTGTGATTTATATTTAAGATTATTTCTTGGAAAAGCTCATGTCATTTATCTTTGTGTGGGAATTTTAATACTTTTGGAAGTCATTTTGTGTTCAAGACTTAGTATTTTTATTTCATAGAAGTCTTTCGCTTGCGTTTATATAGTTCCAATATGACACCATAATGAGACCTTGTTCTCTTATTGAGCGGATGTTTACATCAACCTAACTAGAAACATGCCCACGGAGATAGACACGAATACTGTCGAACTTGAGGTAGGTCATACCAAAGCACTCAGACAGCGACATCCTTCACGCAATACACACACCGTAACCGATCCTCACTGATTGAAGGCAGTGCATGACTAGATGATCTGCAACTCCCTATATTACAATAAGACATTATTACAATAAACACTATTTAACCTTGTAACTAATACGGACTACACACTATCAATGTGTTAGTACTAACAGATATCATGAGAGTGTGGGATCTTTTGTGAGAAACATTACCACTCACTAAGGAGCTCTATCAATGAGAAATTACATGGCACATTATTTTCTGAGAGCTACGAGCCGTCCCGATGTTCAAGACGACATTAAACTATCACCTAAAAATAAATTACCTAAATTACAGAGGTCTCACATGAGTCTATAATCTATGGAATTTTTATGGAATTTTTTCCAAGTTTACATACCCTTTTTACCCTTGTTACCAAAACTAATCCCGAAATTGATCTGACAGAACCTTCGAAAAGTTGACGCATAAAAACCCTACTTACACAACTCAAAAAATGCTGAAAAAATCATGGATGTAGCTAATATCATGAAGATTTACCAAATCAAAGTTTAAAGGCTAACTCCTTACGGTTAGAGAATTAAAAATCAAATACTACTACTGAATTTTTTAGATAGAAATTCCAGATTCGACACTTAATCTTATAAAATCTAAAAATCGACCTTCTCGACCTCCAATTGACATGAGCCTGGATTTTTTAGAAACTAGACTCCATGAATTTAACTTTAGGCTCAAGAATCATGTTAAAACACGTTTTTATTATCAAGATACACCCCGTTGAACATGACCAAAATTTTGCCTAAAAATTTTAAACATAAAAACCCTAACTTTCACCAATCAAGACAAACCCTAAGGGTTTTAATCTTGTAGTTTCTTATTAATTACACCATTAATGATATCTAGGGTTTCATAACATGTTATTACACCATTTTAACAAGATTAAGCCCTACAATTTAACAAGATTAAGAACACATGTTTTCCCTTTTTATGATTTTATGTAGAAAACTTTTGTATGAATCATGGACATAAAAGATGAATCAAGAGAATCATGGAATACCTATGGAATAGAGATGGAGACAAGAACAACCAAGACACCAAGGAATCAAGAACACAAAGCTTGAATACTTCTACTGAATTCACCAACTTCTTCTTGCAAATTCTAAGAATGATTACACAAGTTTTGGAGGATAAATTTTTTAGAGAGAATGATGAGGGAGAGGGAAGAGATCACATTTTATATAGGAGATGAGAGGGGGACAAAAAATTTCTATTCTTTTAGTAGATTACAAAAGATTTGGTCTAATCTCTTTACACTTATTTCTTAGAATATGATTTGTAAAAAGAAAACAAAATAATTTCTAAATATATAGAGGGGGGCGGATTTTAATATATATATATACATATATATATATATATATCTTTTTTTCTTTTTTTTAAAACAATTACCTCATGTTATGTATTTATAATACACAAATGATTATAACTCGAGGTTTTTAATGTTAAAGACTTATTATTCAAACTTAGGTTATATTCAAAATGATGAAATAAAAATGTAAACCAAATTTTTGGGTTTTACATTCAGTATCTCCAAGGCACCATCAACATGGGTCTTTGGTATCCGAAAGACACCGCCATGGCACTAACCGCATACGCAGATGCAGATCATGCAGGATGTCAAGACACACGAAGAAGCACATCTGGAAGTGCTCAGTTCCTTGGTGATAAGTTAGTGAGCTGGTCATCAAAGAAGCAAACTAGCACGTCTATCTCTTCAACAAAGGCTAAATACATTGCTATGTCTGGATGTTGTGCACAAATTTTATGGATGAGTTCTCAGTTGTCAGATTATTGCTTTACATACAATCATGTACCTCTGTATTGTGACAAAAAGAGTGCCATAGCTCTCTGCTGTAACAAAGTCCAGCACTCTCAGTCTAAACACATCGACATCCGACATCATTTCATTAGAGAACAAGTAGTGAATGGAGAAGTTAAGTTGTATTTCGTGAGGTTAGAGTGTCAACTGACGGATATCTTCACTAAGGCACTGCCCAGATAGAGATTCGAATTCATTCTCCTTCAGCTGAGACACTCAAACGTCTTTAAGATGAAAAGGATGAGTAATGGATTTGCTTCAAGTATCCTATCTAAATATGTAAATAGTTTAAATCTAAAAACAAAATACAAAAATGTATAACCAGAAAAATACCAAAAATAGTTTTATTAACATGTCTTACGTTTATCGATAACATTTACGGACCTAGAAATGTCATTAAATAATGACACGGGTCTTTAAATGAAGCTCGAACGGAAGTTCAAACTTTTCAAAACATGTCTTAATGGATTGCAATTATTTCTAGCTGCAACCCGCTCTTCAAAATGAGGAAAGCATGTCGCCAAAAAGACGGTTGTTCCTATCAACGGGTGATTAAGTTCTCCTAGGCATGGATTACTTTATATCCGTGCGACCTCGATCTAACGTACACTTCAGTGCATTATTTCTTGATAAAGAAGAGAAGTCTTCTTTTTATCCAAATAATTTTCCATCTATAATTCTTTAGAAAATTATTTGTGCTACATACGGTGGAAAAGTATTGTTTGAAAATTAATCTGACTTGATTTTCTCAAAATTGGACACTCAATCAACGACTACTGCTCTTTAGATAGAATACGGGTCATTGATTAAGGGGGAGAGTGTTTTCAAACTTATTACATCTAACAGGCATTTTTATTCATCAAAGAATTAACTGGAAAAAGGTTTGTGTATTTAACGAGGTTTCACTTTAAAGGGGAGTTAGATTTATGTTAACTTAAAAGGCCAAAAGTGTTAGTTATATGTCAGTATAGAGACTTATGCGCAATATGCTAAATATTTCCTTGGCTTAAATAATTTTAAGGGCCTCTTGTGCCAATTCTGAATCTTGTAAAATCCTTTCTAATACCTTAAACCTTATTGAAATGGACTTAGGAAGTATAGGGATCTAAACTGCCAATCTGTGAAACTTGTAATAGTATTAAAGGAGTCAGAGAGTTAATTTTGGTCAAACCATCAAAAACTCGGTCAAACTTTTCTCTC
>BQNB010075946.1:0-31308 GCA_026074375.1 Tanacetum coccineum | reverse complement strand
TAATAAGATGTATTGATGATCTTTTATTGGCTCTAGAATCAATAGTGCAATTTTGGTTTTAGTAATCGGAGGCTGGAGCAGACTGCCATCTTTTCAATACCAACTCACTCGGAGTGAGAAAGTCGATAGAAATGGGTGTAATCTTCATGAGAAATGAAACAAGAGTTTTTTGAGAGACCTTGAGTGGTTAGGGAGGGTTGTGCATTGCATCACTAGGTCCATGATGACTATCTTCAATACCAGACAACAACTTAGGTGTTTCTGATAGCATATGTATTGACCCGGTTTATGCCTAAGTGTAAGGAGGGCTTCTTTCTTTTCACCCTTTATCTTAACTTTTCTTTTTCATTCTTTAACCCCTTCAATGCTTACCAAGACTTCATCACTAACACCTTGTTGGGTTTGTTCCAGTGTTAGCTCTGTCTTAGTCTGCAATTTTCCCTTTTCTCACTTTTTCTCCTTTTTATCATACCTATGGACTTCTATTCTAACTAATAGAATGTCCATGGGTAGATCCTTCTGGTTCTGGCTGGATCGTGGGAACGAATACCTATACCTAACGACATTATAACTCTAATTAATTAAATACATGGTCAGTCTTTTGGTATTGTTCACAGCCTTAAAACCATTTGAAAACATCGATCAAGGTATTTGATGTAAATCCATACATTTAGTACCTCAATGGTTTTACTTTTCAGAAAAGCTCCCCCTACATATGTGCATCAATAACCAAAAATGTTTAGCACATATAAGGAAGGAGTTCACACATGAGTCATTCACATCACATTTTAGAAGTTATATATATTTTATTCACATTTTCTCCCCTCATCAAAAATGTCAAATCTCTTGTTATTTTGGATATCATTTGATTCAAATATGTATGAAAATTATTTGGGGGTGAAAGATGTTCTAATTATCAAGCTTATTATTGGGAACATTTTGATGCTCCCCCTCAAATTATGAGGGAATTATATGGTGTTTGAGTGTGTTAATTGGAAATTTTTTGAATTTACTAAGAAATTCTTAAAAATTCGAACTCAAACACTATATATGCCTAATTTTAGTCTTATACTAATTCTTAAAAAAAATTTGAATTTACTACGAAATTCTTAAAAAGTCATATTGTCCATTCAAGTAGTCTAAGGTCTTCCCTGTAATCTCTCACACCAACAAACTTTTCCAAGCTCTCTCTAGCAACAGCTTATCGATAGCCTTGATCATGATGCAAGACCTTTGTCTGTTTAAATTACTCCCTCTTCTCTTCGGTAAGTAATCTATCCTTAGGTTTGAAGCAATATCATGAAGAACGGTTCAAACAGATGTGAGCGTCCCGTTACTGACCTTATAGAGTTCATCCGTGCACATCAACCTATTTCTCTATTACTTGTCTTCATAGATAATTCCTTAAGGATTGCTGTATGCAGTGTATGGAATTCTGTTGGAGATGTCGGACCTGAATGTCTTTGGCTTGGTGATATTGAGCTTCTTCTAGTAGCTTTTGACTCCCAGTTGAAGGTCTTCCACTTGCTTAAGAATGACAATACGTCTGGTAAACATTCGTAATGCTACACCTAAGTCAAAAATTACATCTCTTTCAAGATTGGAGAGTTTCTTTTGAACCTAGAGAAGCAACATATCTTTAATATCGTGCAGGTGAAGTCTTGGAAAGTCACCTTCATTAAATTTATATAATTGCTAATCTTCTCTTCGGACTTCAATTCCCTCTAGATAACCGTAATCATACAACTTCATAACTTTCACTTTGGTTACCGATGTTTCGTTGTGTGGTTGTAATTTATGTTTCAAGTTTTAAGTTTATATTTTGCCGACTTTATCAAAAAAACACTTTAACGGGCGTGGACTCGGTCAGATGGGAGTTTCGTGGTAAGTAGGGTGTATATCACTAAGAGCGAGATATAATCTTTCAAATTATTAATATTCTATGTTAAACCTATGCTAAACCTATGTTAATCCTAAATCTAACGGATAAGGGGGTTTTTTAGTCTGAGAGACTGGCACGGGTTTTGTGGTGACTAAAATCAGCTTAAGACACTAAAACATACACAAGTAAATGAACATAAGATAAAAGAGTCTTATAGCCAAATATAAGAAAACTGTATTTACCATTATTAATCCAATTAGAACATTGGTTTTTTTATTTCTTGCAATAATTACTTATCTCGAGGCGGCATATCATTCTTAAGACTTAGGCACAACTTCTTCCTAAGACCTAGATACGAATAATTTTGTCATAATTAAACGTATCTGCATAAAGCATCCTTATTTGCTAATTATAATCTCTCTTAGGGATTAAAGCAATGGTGATCTTGTTAAACCCTAGCTCATAGATACTTTACCCACTTACTGCTTAAAGGTAATTCATACACTAGTCCTCCCCTTTAGAAAATTGTACAACAACAGTCCTCCCCTTGGACTCAAATCCTCCCCTCAATCAGAGCATCTATGGATTGAGCATCCCAATGTTAACCACAAGATGATTAAACCTAGGTCCATCAAATGCCTTGGTTAACAAATCAGCCACATTATCATCAGTATGTATTTTAAGCACTTAAATAAGTTTCTTTTCATTAGCATCTCTTATGAAATGGTGCCTAATTTCTATGTGCTTAGTCCGTTGGTGAAAAACTAGGTTTTTAACTATGCAAATGGTACTTTGGTTATCAATAAAGATTTTGGTATTCATAAAGTTATACCCATAATCTAACAACTGATTTTGTATCCAAAGTACCTGACCACATCAGTTAGCAGCAACAACATACTCAGCTTTAGTAGAAGAGGTAGCCACAATTGTTTGCTTCTTGCATTCCATGAGAACAACCTCCTACCCTGAAACTGACATCCACCAGTTGTGGATTTCCTATCCTTGTTTGCCCCAGCATAATCACTGTCACTTTAAGCTTCAAACACAAAAGGGGACTCTTTAGGGTACCATAACCCCAACTTAGGTTGGCCTTTAAGATACTTGAAAATCTTCTTCATTGCTTCCAATTGTAATAAGTAGGAGTGACTTGATTCCTGAACAGAGCACTGACTAAAAACAGATTTATGATATTATATTAGGCCTTGAAGCTGTCAGTACATTAGTGAACCTATACATGGACTGTATAAAGTAGAACATATATTAGGATAATCAGTACATTCTTGGACTTAGGCTTTGGGAGCTTCAAAGGGTGTAGTGGCAGTCACTGACACTCTCCAAATCAAACTTCTTTAGTGATCTCTGCACATACTTGTCAGCTAATAAAGATTCATCAGGTCATTGCTGAACTTGTAAATCCAAGGAAGAAAATAAGTTCTCCATTGCACTCATTTCCAATTCTCACCTTCATCAAGGCTCAAATTCAATCACACCATCCTTCTTTTGTAGAATCCAAAGATGATGTCATCCACAAAACTTTTACATGATATATCTCTTTTGTGCTTCTTAAGAAAGAGAATCTTGTTAATGGTACCTCTTCTATAACCATGTTTCAGCAAAAAGGTAGAAAGGGTTGCATACCAAGCTTTTGGTGCTTGATGGAGTCCATATAGAGATTTGACTACCTTGTAGACCTTCTTAGGATATTGAGGATCTACAAATCCCTTAGGTTGAGTGACATATACCTCCTTATCAATGCTTCAATAAAGAAACTCACTCTTAACAACCATAACAGAGAAACCATAAAGACCCATGTAAGAGGTAAACGCTAAAAAACAAATCTGATTGCCTTCTATATCTTAGGCAACTGGAGAGTCAAAACGACTTATCATAATCATGCCCTCCTCCTTGTCTGTGTCCTTGGCACAAGTCTAGCCTTGTTTACTGACAACAATCCCCCTGGCATTCTCCTTGTTTTAGAGTATCCACTTAGTCCCAATACATAATTTACCTTCAGGCAAATCACAAGAATCCATAAACATTTTGAAAACTTGAAACTTTGCATTTCTGCCTGCCTAAATATCAACCCACTGGATCTTCAAGAGCATGAGCTACACTTATTGGTTTCAACATGAAGAAAGAAAAACAAGCAACCAGACAATGCTTGAAAAGCTGTGTGATTGTTTCTTTGTTGACCTAGAATATAACCGACAATGAAAGCATTTCACCAGTAGTTTTCTTGTGAACCTGACTTCTTGTTTGAACAGATGAATTTGGTTCTCCACCAATAAATATGAGAAATGAGAGAATGTACTAAGTATTGATATCCCTTAGTTTCCACATGACTGACTTCCACCGTTGATGCTAAATTGTTTAGATCAGCACCAAACTCATCATCATAGGATGTAGAAGAGAAAATACCAGGTGAGGGTACATTATTTCCAAGGTCTGATGGACTGGAGAATCGAGTTGTAGGCTCAGCATCAAAGAATGAGTCAGTTGGACTACCAGAAGGAACTAGAACACCACCAGTAGGAACTGAAACATCACTAGGAGAAACCATTGTATCACCAAAGTGTACTGAATTGCTACCAGTAAAAGGAACTGTATGCTACCAGGAGAACATTTTTGCACTGCCTCTCATTCTGAAGTTCCATAGCATCTTTTGCAAACCCCAAAACTAAGTATCATCAGCATCAGAGGTGGCACCTTTGTTCCTGACCTCAGCCTTGCAAAGCTCTTGTGAAAAAATGTCTATCCATCATATCAACATACATCATTACTTGTGAGCATCAGATGTATATTTAGGCTCACTCCTGGAATGATGTGGAAAGGATACGAGGGGACTAGAATAACTTGCTCTCTCTGTCAGACATCTGAATCATCATCCAGGAAACCTGCAGGTAAGTAGAAACACCTATTTGTACCTGCAGACTGATTAGCTTTATCACGATATAAATCCTAAGGAAAACAGTTAAATAGTCAAGATCAAAAAGACCCACTCATGACCAATTCCTGGATATTAGCCTTTTCCTCCAGAAACCTCAGATTCATTGTTTCTTCAACCTATTGTTAGCCATGTTATATACACTGTAATGCTCTAAAACTAGCATTAGTATCCAAACAAATACCCTTCATCAGCCTTCCCAACAAATTTACACCAAAATGATCACTGGTATTCAAATGGTCACATGACACCCAAAGGTTTAAAATGACTTGATGGAAGGAAGGTCATCCCATCAACAAAAAGCATAAAGGTATCTTATTGTGAGGAGTTTATTATCATACCTATTTAGGACATAAAAGCAGTACATATTCTAAGTCAATACATAGTAGTACTTAGAGTCAGCTTAAACATAGTTCTAGCAGCCTCTATGAGGGTTCTAATTTTTTTCTCTCATCCCCTAGCAACATCCATTTTTGCTTGAGATGGTTCTAAGCGTTACTGTAATCCCTCTTTATCCCTTTTTCTCTATAGAGTTCAATTAAATTTTCATTCTTAAACTCTGTACTATTATCACATCTAATAGCTTTTACCTTTTTATTCAGCTGGTTTTCTATAAGGGAAATAAAGTCCTAAGATTGAGGATATCTCATCCTTAGTCTCTAGAAAGAAAACCCAACAAAACCTGCTATAGTCATCAGTGATCACAAGGCAGTAATATTTGTGGTCTATGCTTCGAATGAATATAGGACCAAAGAGGTCCATATAAAGCAATTGCAAATGCTTAGAAATGGAGCCTACAACAGTAATGGCCTTATAGGTGGCTTTGTATTGCTTGCCTTTGCAACATGCAACACAAGTATGGTCATTTTTGAAAAGCTTTAGGGGAAGTCCTCTGACAATGTTATCTTTACCCCTTTAAAATATCAATTTTTATTAGTTCACATGACCTAGTCCTTCTAAATGCCACTTAACAGCTACATCAAAAAGCTTTGGCCACCAAACAATCCAAATTTTCTTAAGAAGCAAGATCATTATTTTTTTAAGTGAAAAAGTATACAGATTGTGCTTCCTTGGGAACTCTAAGTAACACCAGCTTTCCATCTGGGATTTTGGAAATCATTGGTAGAGAACAAACAATCAATTCCTGTGAAGAGAACTCTATTCTTCTTGTACAAATCCTGAGAGAAACTGAGAACAAGTTGAATTTGTTGAAGTTGCCTTCACATAGTAACAATTTCAAAATCCAACATAGGTAGAACCCAGATTCCCTTTTCTAGTTATTCTCCCTTCACCACCTTCCCAAATTCACTTTCCACCTTTAAAAGGTTGAAATGTCATCTAATCTTCCCTTATTGCCAGTCATACTGCGAGAACAACCACTATCTACTATCCCTTTCATCTCAAGCATCTGTATGGTAGATTTGACCACTTACAAAATTTAAAAAAGAACTATAAGTTTTCTAAAGGGGACCCAATCCCATTCCTTACTTGGGTCTGCCTTGTGGATCTAAAAATTCTAGGCCCATGTAGAATGTGAGAATCCACCACCATTGTTCTTGGGTACCCTGGACACTTTATTTCTATGTGACTTCTAAGAACAACCTGCTGAGGGCTTAAACATCAGTTGCCCATCCATCCCTATCATAGTACATTTGATTGTAATAAACATGAGGTCCAAATGGTGTGGAGGTCTGAAAATAAGAAATCGTAGGAGTAGCAAATGAGCCCTAGGTTCTAGCATACTTTGCGCCAACCATAAGTAAACTGAAAAAATTCTTCTACCATCATGACTGGAGGACCTATTTTGACTTACTAAAGAAACGGAGTTTTGGCCTACCAGTAAAAACTGGTTTTTGGCCTACCAGCAGAACCTGTTTGGTCTAGCACGGAGAATAGAACCTTGCCCGATCTGAGAAGTACTTCAGCTTGTGGGACAAATTGATTTGACTGTGTTACCCTTAGTAGCAATGTCCCTAATTGTTCCCTTGAGGATATCCCAACACCATCAAATGAAATAGCATATTGTTTCTCATAATTAATTTACAATCCTAATGAGAATGAAAAGATTACAACACATTACAAAACAAGACTTTAGAAGACAGAAGAATTATTTTCCTAACATGACCTGCCTTTTTATTAAAATAACCATGTCTTATTACAAAAGGTCTAGAATGTTTTTCATGTCTTATCAGAAACAACTTACAAGATTAACTAGGTACATCTTGAACATAATGGGTTCTTGGATAGGAGTCCACATTGGACACCAATCTCAGCTTCACACTCAATGTGGATACACTGGAAGTTGATGCCCAGGGAGTATTCGAATCATTGACATGGGCTCATGAAGAATTGGACACGAAATCACTAGAGGTAAAGGAAGTCATTGTGTTGACCTCTGAAGACTTGTCACTGTTATTACAAGAGACAAAATCATTAGACACATAATTAGAGTCACCAGAGGTTGAGGACTTTGTACCATAAGACATTTGTGATTCATCCAAGTCAGTGTGATCTGATAGAGGAATGTAGTCTCCAGAAAGAGGTAGAGGCACAAACTTCATATTATCAGCTTTGGCAAACCTATTGTGAAGAGGTCTACCTTCCACTTCTTCAGACTCATTTTCACGTATATAGTTATTAAATCTCAACCCCACTTTTGTTCTAACAAACATGGAACTATCAATTAATTTGAACAAGTTTTTGGAAGAGGTTCCACACTTTTCATTTTGTACTAAGTGATTATCAAGTTTTGTCTGTAAATATTTCTTTGCTATCTCTGCTTTAACATTTATTCTTTCAGAATGTTTCAGTAGATTACTCTAATCTTTTCTTCATGACTCTCTTTTGTTTTTCTAATGTTTTAAGAGAGTTTTTATAAGCCTGAACCTGTATATAGTACTCATTATATTGTTCATTTAGATCATTATACTGTTTTTGAAGATTATTAAATTTATGTTTCAACAACCACAAGGGACAGTTTTTGTACCTCAGAGGTCATGCTCATGAGAGAAAATTCTCCAGCAACAGCATCAGTACCATTCCCAGTGATCAAGCTATATACTTCAGCAGCACCTTCTTCACAAGCAGCACCACAACCAGCAACCATTCCATACTCTTTGGGAGCAAAACCCTCATCATTCCCAGATTCAATTCTTTCAATCTCCATTGTGACAAACTATTATTAAGCATTAGTATCCACCTCCTTTTTCCCAAGTTCCAGAATTCTTGAATGATGAATATCCTCTTTCATTTCCCCCTTTTGCTCTCATTCTCTGCAGTGCCCTTTTTGCAGGCACTTTATAGCATCTAGACTGCTTCTTGTTGAACCTAGCAACTTCTTTCTTATCAAACACAATCTCCTTTCCAGCCTTTTTTTTCAAACTATTCACCAACCCTGACTGACCACATAACCATTTGCCATTTGATATTCCATCCTTCTAAGTCCAATTTGTCTATCCTGCCAAAATCTTCATTAATCTACTTGTTTGTTTTCTGGATTACTTTCAGCTACAAGAGAGCTGAAGAACATCTTTGAAGTGTTCGGTTGTCACTAGATTTTAAGTTGTTCGGTTGTCACTAGCTTTTGAGTTGTTCGGTTGTCACTAGTTTTTGAGTTGTTCGGTTGTCACTAGCTTTTGAGTTGTTCGGTTGCAAGAAAACAAAAACCGTACACTGTCATCTTCTTTGTCTTGAGACCCCAAACAACAAAATCGTCCTTGTCTTCTTTCTCCAATACCGCGTACAAGAAAATAAGCCAACCAAGCAAAAGCTTAAGAATAAGCTATTTAAACCAAATAAGCCACGATAATAAGCCTTAAGTAAGCTACAAACCAAAAAAGACAACTTAAACAACCACAACTAAGCTGCTAACGTAAGCTTGACATTTGAACCAGTTGGATAAAAAGATGACTTTTGCTAACAAACAACCTTATTGACTTGTTTCTTTAACACAAACAAGATGTGTTTCCGTAAACACAAACAACTTTAAAAACTGAAATAAGACAAGAAAAAATAAAGGCTATTTTTGACTTGTTTCTTGTCACACCAAAACAAAGACGCACCCTTATTGGACAAAGTTAACTTGTAACAAAAAAAAATTAAACAAGAACTTGGAAGATTAAAAAAATAGAACGAAGCTCAATCAAACACAACGAAACACTAATATAATACACCTCCGGTTAGCTCTGATGCCAATTGTAAGTAATAAGAAACACTAGCTAACTCGATCTGGAGGTCGGGGAGGATTAAACAATAACTTAGCCATTGTATTATTTAGTGAGAGAAAAAGGAAAGATGTGTATGTATTTTAGAGAGAGAAAGGACACACACACACACACTTTGCTGAAATGATACAAATGAATCCCTACGCCTTCATAGAAGTATGGAGGGGGTATTTATAGGTCAAGACTAGAGAAACTATTCTAACTTAACAATTCTAGTCCCTGCGAGTCTTGCCTAATTATAACTAATGTAATTCCGAATAAGTCAACATATTTTAAGGCTAACTACTAATAAGTGTAATTCTAGTTATTTGGAATGGAACTCCAGTCCTAAGAATGCTTACGATCACATATAGTAATCTCTTTTTCTTTTTTCCTTTTTTCTCTTCTTTTACTTCATTAACGACTTGCTAGCTAATATGTTAGACCGGGCACAATAGGGGAAGACGACTCGGTTGGTCAGATCTCATCGACAAGTCCCCCATTGTTTAAGCCGGTCACCACCGAAGCATCCCACGAGGAAAAATTGGAGATGTTGGTCGGTCAGTCGGCCGATTCAAATGCATTGTTTGTGTGTGTGAGTTTATTTAAATATATTATTGACGGATATGTTTTTTGTGGTGTCGATTTTCTTGTTACATTAAGTTGATCACGAAGTAGTTTCAGAAGAAAAAAAATGATATGGCAAGTGAGATGTTCATCTCCTGACGTCCTTGTTACACTTGATCTTATAGTACCATTGAAAAGTGTGTCAAAATAAATATTTATCATGGTAAAACTCTTAAAAAGAGATATTAATTAAAACAATAATAACAATATGATGATGATGATGTAATGAAAACTAATGTTTTGAAACCCGGTTTGACCAGGTCGTTTGAACCGGTTCTGGTCGAAAAAACGGGTCAAATAAAATCGGGTTTCATATTTTCGAAACCCAGTTAGACCCGCCGAGTTTGAAGTAACCCGGGTCAATCCGGTTCTCGAGACCTGACCGGGTTTTGGTTTTTCGTGTTTTTTACAAATAAAGCATGTTAATTGTATATATTTGCGACGTAATTTTATTTTTAGATGTTATATATGTTAATAAATAGTTTTTATGCTCAATGAAGAACTTTGAAAACTGTACTTAGATTGTGAAGTACCATTGTCTTGGAATCCCGTGAGAATTACTGATTACATCTCAACCTCTAAACTCTCTGACTAACTTACCAACCTCGTATTCTGTCGGCTATTGTTGTAATCACTTGGTGAAGTAAACCCGATATACCAAACTTGAAAATGAAGTGAAATCCCCTAAATTTGTTACTTAAGCTTGCACTGTTGTTGATTGAAGAACGGTGCAAGATTAAATCTATAAGTACTCTATACCCAACCAGAAAAGTATAAGAACTACAACACCTCTTGAAATTATCTACATCATCTTCTGCGTGTAACACTGAGTACTACAATGTAACTCCTTTAAGTGATTGTTAACCAGGTCTGCAACTAACCACCCCTGACTGCTAGTAACTAGATAATTCAAGTCTTAATCATAAGCTATATACGGTCAAGCAAGTCATCAATCCATAGATTGGGTTTAAAGAAAAGGGGTAGCAAATAGAAGGAAGTCTCGATGATGAAATAAGTAGACGCCTTCGTGAAAAATCCAAGCTTCAAGCTCTATATTAAGGATACCAAATCAACTTCGTGAATCCATTTGTCATCGTATCCGAATCTTCTAGCGTTGTTATTTATTGAA
Organism: Tanacetum coccineum; assembly: GCA_026074375.1. NCBI lineage: Eukaryota > Viridiplantae > Streptophyta > Magnoliopsida > Asterales > Asteraceae > Tanacetum > Tanacetum coccineum. Next base: position 20,524 of record BQNB010075946.1, on the reverse strand, counting down.
TATTTTTCGGATCGTTATAGTGTTATGTTCGTGTTTGTGTGTTGTTGTTCAAGAATGATCGTTAAACTAGACAAATGTTGTGGTTGAATGTCGTCAACTAAAAAAAATTATCTAGTCCAATTGTCATGATAGCGATATTTGTACCCGCTTAATCCTCAATACATAGTCCATACTTAATAACCACTTAACTCCTAAAACCAATATCTAATATAAATTTGGCCTACTTAGTTTATACACGGGACTGTTCCAATAACAAGCCCAATTCCCATGTATACTAGGATCATCAGTCCAAATTATCATAGTCTTGGTCTAGTTCGGCTTAATACTCAAAATCTTATACCCGGGGGTCAATTATAAAACCCCCCCCTTATAAATTATTGATAGTTAAAACCCTGAACTTCATTTCCTAAAAAAACGCAGTCAACATTTAATCTCTCCCTAAAAAAAACCAACGTAGGCAACAATTGACTCCTTCAACCATATCTGATAATCCCTCCCTCCAAAGAACATAACACATCAATTCCCTTCTCTTCATACGCTTCATTACCACCGAACATCCAAGATGACATGAATCAAGTAGCAATAGTCTGCAAGATCCTTTCATAAAGGGTCTCAGGTAGGTGTGATTGTGAGTTTTAATACACAGTAAAATATATAATAATATTCCAAAAGAGCAATTAAGAACTTTCCTAAAGTCTCCCTTAAGAAAAGCTCACTCTAAAAGATATATATAATATATAATACGTATATTTAACGAGGAAGTATGATTACCCGGGTCGTTTCCCCAACGACTTGTGAAATTGAAACATTTCTTTAGCTTGGATTATGATTTGAATGAGAGAAAAGATATTTGAGTATCTATAACTACTAAACAAAAGCAACAATTAAAATGAACAATTAAAAGCAATTAAACACTTAAACTAATTAACGGGAACAAATAAAACGCGACAAATAAGCAATTACACTAAAATTAACTCCTAAAAATGCAAACTAAATTTCTAAACCTAAATTAGGACAAAAGAAAATTTTAAGAAAAGGAAAAACATTTTTTTGATTATTTTTGAATTTATTATGAATTAAAAACTATTTTAATCTAATTAAATCCTAAAAAATAGCAAATTAAGTCCTAAAAATTTAGAAAAATGATTTTTAAACTTAGAAAAGTCTAAAGTAACTTAAAAACTCAGAAAACTATTTTTAAAATTAAAATCCTATTTTTAAAATTAAAAATAAAGGCTTAAAAATGAAAATTAAAATCTAAAAGTGTTGAAAATGATTTTTTTAAATGTAAACCTAAAAGTATTTATTCTAATACTAAATACTATTTTTTTGTATTTTTTATTGATTTTTTAAATTTTAACTTTACGAAAAATCCTAGAAATTAATAAAATAAAGGGAAAAATGTGAAAAATTCAGGAAAAATCTAAAATGAAACAAGGTTTTGCTAGAAAAATAAAAGAGATAACTCATCTTATCAAATAAGCTGAGAAAATAGCTTATTTAGCTACGGCTTATAGATGGGGCTTAAGCCCAAATTGTGTTTATCAATTAAAAGAAAGAAGATATAACCGGATGAGCTAATGAAGCAAATTGGTTAACACGTTGGGTTTGTAAGAGTGAGGTCGTGGGTTCGAGGTTGGCAGACACCCCTTTTTGCACTTTTTTTTATTTTTTTACTTTTAACAAGAACTAAAAGTTGGAGCTTGAAGAAGACATGATTCTAAGCACTTTTAATGAAAAAGGTATAAGCTAAAAATGAGAAATAAGCTCTCTAAGAGCTTATGAGATTACCGTTCACAGAAAGTGAGCTTTTGAGCTCACTTTATCTTGATTGGACTTATAAGCTTGCACAAAGCTTATTTTAAGCTCAAATGTAAAAGCAAAAGCTGATTCTAAAAGCTAATAATGCCTTCTATCTAAATGCAATAAGCTAATTAACTAGGTAACACTAAAAGCCAACTAAAATTGATGATTAAAGGAGTAAACTCAGAGATAAGCACAAAATACTCAAAAAGCAATTAAGCTGATAAGCTCAATAAGCTAAGACAAAGAATGAGCTTATGAGAACTTAACAACCTAACTATAAGCTATGAATATAAACCCTTAAACTAAATCCTGTAAGCTAGAAATTCAATTTAAAAACTAGTTTAAGTCTACTACTGTTTTTGGACTTTTTGGAAATTTTGATGACTTTTAAAAGCTAAATGGACTAAGTAATTAAGCTTAAAACTAAAAATAAAAGCCTATACTATATTAAGCTATTTCTAATCTATAAGTGAATTGAATTTTAAAACCTAAAGCCTAAATTTTCTAGCTAAAATGAAACCTAAAAATGACAGTAGTGGTAACTTAGTGTTACCACTGCTGATGCAAATGGCAAAGGGGCAAGCAAAAATGTAGGATACCTTAAGAGGTAATCCTGCACCTAGACACTCTATTTGAGTGACTGCAAACACAAAACAAACACTAACTAAACTTATTAAGATTTGGATAAAAACTTTGGCAATGAAAATTTAAAAGACAAAGTACCCTGGTGCACAACCAAGCATAATAAGCCTCAAAATTGTTTTAAGCTTAAACTAATCTAGCAAACCTCTTTAAAACATAATCAATTATGAAAATCTAACTGACCAAAGTGAAAACTCAAATTAACTTTGACTTTTGATTGTCAATAAGCATTAACCCAAACACCCCTTAATACTTGACAGATTTTCTTTTAACTAGCAAATTTGACATCTATTGAACTTTTATTGATTACCAGATAACAAATGTCTTAAAACAAGCTTAACAAACAATCCTAAATATTCAATAAGCCATTAACAATAAGCTATACTAATTTAAGCTAATATTTTTGGTTTTTATGATTTTAATGATAGAAATGAGAAAACCTATGATCTAATAATCTATAGCTAAAAACAGATTTCAAGACAGGATTAATAAGCACAAGTGGACAATAATAAGCACAAATAAGCTAATCAATAAGCAGATTAAGCAAGTAAGCAAATCTACATTAACAAGTACTTATAAAACTAGATATTAAAGAACATAAGATATTAATGAAAAACTTACTTTAAGCTTCAGCTAAACAGAAGCTAAATTCGATAAGCCAGCTACAAAGCACTAGCTTATCCTTAATGGGATATGCTAGTATGTTCATGGATCCTTCCATCTTTGGATCCCCTTCCAAAAGCTTATAATCCAATAACAAGTAATTTAGCTGATTTTAGGATTTAAATAGATTAAATGAACACTTTAGCTCTATCACAAGCTTATAGACTTGTGAGAGCTTATGAGTTTATTTGAAGCTTAGCTAATGATAACATAAGGAAGTGAGGTTTATGAGCTTATAACAGTTTGTGCTTAAAAGAGAAAGAAACTTTTCATTACTAACTTTTGATTACATTAACTGAATTTGAGTACAATGCTTGAAAAAAGGAAACAGAATGGAAATTTACTTAAGCTAAACACTAAAAGACTTAATTTTAGCTATAAAAAATAAAAAATCAAAAGGTGCCTTGTGTGTGTGTGAGGTGTGCTATTTATAGCCAGCTGCTGAAGATTCTAGCCCCTTGCTTTCTTCCCACGCTCCTTCTAATCTCACCCCTTGAATTCCTTCAATGATTGGATCTCTAATCATGTTCGTTGGATCATATTTGTGCACATACGGATTGCCAGCGTGGCAATCCGTGATGTGACTCTTGTGCTTTCTCTAAGAGTGACTCAAGTGTAGATATCCCCATTCCTTGTGCTTCCCTACATCCAACGTGTCCTCTCTTTGATGGGATTGACCAATGAGGCTCTTTGATTACGTGATTACCCTGCCAGCATGTACTTTAGCCCATGAATTTACTATTGCACCCTTTAATTAGTAAAAGCCCTTTGATTTGACCCGTGGTTATGTTGGGAGAGACGGTGAACAGTAAAACTGTTCTTGGCGCCTTTTTATAACTGAAAACGGGTAAAATCTTTTTAAACTTTGAGCAATTGGCAACAATAGTCCTTGTGGTTTTAGAAGTAAATGTGAAATGATATTTCAAGTGTAAACAACTTTCTCTTTTGGCACTTTTGGTCCCTAGAGTTTATAAAAAGGTTATGGTTTAGGGTTTTGGGCCGGGTATGGGTAAGTGGGCTTGGGCTTTTGGGCTTTGGATCCGGGTGAGGTTTTTAGGGAAATTAAGGGCCCATTAGGCATTAGGGACCATTTGGGTAACTTTTGGAACTTGGGGGACTTAAATGGAAACATTGGGATTTTTGTCTTCTAGTGGTTGACTTCTGTTGACCAAGGTTTGACTTTCTTTGACTGTTTGACCACTTTTGACTGAAGCTTGACCATTTTTCCGGCTTTTTGTGCGCTCTTCCGTTCTCGTGTCCGTGTTTGCCCGTTTCTGACGGTTTTCTTGTGATTTTTGTCTTATCCGTACCTGCACACACAAAACACAAAAACAAGTATATCTTTGCCATTTTAAGTGTGTTTTTGGTTATTTAGGGCCTTTTTAGGTATAAACGGATATGTGTATTTTACACTTATCAAGGTGTGAGTTTGATCAATCTTTAATTTTCGAATAATGAAAGAGATTTGCTTGACAAAGATCAGTGAAGAAAATTCATTTGTGTTACAGATCTTTTAATATTCTTGAAGTTGTTGTAATACACGAAACGAAATGAGTCTGAGATCTTTCCTTTACATTAATTTTGTTCGAGTCTTGATGAGTTATGGAGTTGTGGTATTATTGTGACGATGGGATAGGTTTAGATCATGTAGGATTTGTATTGTGTTGATATGGAGCTGTGACGATGTAGATGTTGTTACTTTATGATGTTGATGTTGTTGTAGTTATTGTGGTTTGACATTCGAGTCTATCTCTCACTTCTTCCTTTCTGTTTACCCAAACTCGGTGACTCTGACTCGGTTAAGATTTGACCGGGTCAACTCGGTAAATACCGAGTTGACTCGGTTTGGGTCATGGGGGCAAAACGCAACCAAGCAAACTAAGACCCAGCAAAACGCAACCAAGGTCTGGTTGAGTGAAGGGATACGGACTGTTCGGGATGTTTCTTTAAGGACTCTTCATGCTCTGCTATGATAACGTCTAGATCGGTTCTTTAAGTTGCACTCGTTCGGTTCCTCACTATACAATGACTAGACGGTTCGCATAAGTTGCTGGACTAGATCGGTTTGTAAACTCGTTCGTTTCCACAAGACACCAAAACGTTACAGTCGATCCTTCTTGCAAGAAATATTGGTCTGTCAATTACCTGCATATATTGTAGATTCTGCGGTCTTTTTTGCATTTTGTCCAAACTGGCACCAAGAAAAAAATTGAACAAACCAGATTTGCTTCTTCAATAACACTTAGTCTTTAAACATAAAAAAAATCAGATTTGAACATATATGAAACATAAAACATATAAATCAAACGTTTGTCATTCTTGTGGTTTTACACAGAAAAAGACTCAAAATTGGATCTGATTAGTAACCACGGTCACCATGAACAGTAACGAACATAAACAATAACCGACATGAACAGTAACTGGACAAAACAACATGATACGTGGGTAGTGTTCTAATTAACATACCTTTTACCTTTAAATATCAAGTTTAAAATAACCAAAAACGGACTTTAAAAATGCCAAGTAATATGCTTGTTTTTGCTAATAGTGTTGTGCCAGGAAACGGATATCTAAGGAAATAGACGAAAAACGAAGCCAAAACGAAAAAACCAGACACGGTAATGGAAAAGCGTGGAAAAGACAAAGTCAAGCCAAGCAAGTGTCAAAAAGTCAAACCAGTCAAACACTCGACAAAATCCAGAAGTCAACAAGTGAAGAAAAATAAGTTTAGGGACTTAAATTGCCAAATCCTAAACTTATTTAAAGAGGGAAAAGAAGAAAATTATCACAAGGGATCAAAACTGCCAAATGCCCAAAGACTTAACCACAAGGGTTAAGTCTGCCAAATAGCCAAAGTTACATCTAACAAGGACCATGGGTGCAATTGCATATATAACTCTCAAGGGGTGAAACAGCCAATATCTAAAGTTTCATAAAACACAAGGACGTGTACTGCAAACACATATAACACTTTGAGGGACGAATCCTGTCAAAAGCCCAAACCTTCACCCCAAAGTTTGAACTACTGTACATCTCTTCCAAAGCTTTCCTGCCAAATCCCATAAACCCCACAACCCTCCAAAACTTTCACAATCCTTAACCCCACACCCCCACATGGGTGTGCCATGTTGGCAATCCTAATTCCCACAATCCGGATCAATGGTTGATATAATTCGACTTGGGCACAAAGGCAATCCAAGGGCTAGGAATTGTTAGTGTTTTCTACACACTCACAACAAGCACAAGAAGGCTCAAATGTGTCTACAAACAAACACACCAGGAAGAAGACAAGAGAAGACCAAGTGCAAACCCTAGCTTAGTTTTACTATTTAAACTGTTGTAAGCCCCTTGAGGCAGGAGTCAGTTTTTAAGTTAGTTTTTAATATAATTTTCTTTTAAGTGTTTAGTACAACTTTTATGTATTTCTGTTTTAAAAAGATTAATGAAAATTCAGTTTGCTTTTAATATTATGTCCTAAGTTACTTGCATTTCTTTGATATCATATAATCCGTTTTTAACACTTTTATACAAAAATTTAAGGAAACTTTAAAAGAAGGGACAAAGCTACTGTTTGATCAAATTATGGATGAATGAGCAATTATGGAAGGCTCATTGGGTTTGCTTAGTTTAAGCTTATTTATAAGCTAATGGGTAGGTTTAGAGCTTATTAGGTTTCACTAAATCCTGTTTTGAGCAAGGATTTAAGGTACATTTTCTTTTTAAATTTTGGCTTATAGTTACTGTAGCATTGCTTATTAGCTTATTTTTAGCTTATTAATGTTCTATTATGCTTATTTGTGTTTAATGATGGTTAAAAATACCTTTTAGTTGCTTGTATTTCATCTTCTTGCCAAACTGCTTAAAAACTGTCTAATATAGCTTAATTCTGTCACTAGCTTATTAGTCTTTAAAAGTGCTTATTTGTTTTGCTTTTCATATTTTTATTGCTTAATATTTATGTTTTAAAATTAGTTTTTAAAATATTAAGGGGTGTTTGGGTCAAGCCAAAAATGGGTCAAAACAGGATTTGTATGGGTTGGGGTTATATGGTTAGCTTTAGCTTAAGTGTTTAAGCTTATTTAAGTCTGTTTTTCCAAAGTTTTTTAGTCCAAAACTGTTTTTCAAGTCTTTGCAAGTATTTCCTTAGGTCTGTTGACTTTTTGAGAACTACAAGAGCTTATTTGGATAAGCTCTTGTAAACTTGAGATTTAGTTTCAAAAGGGGGTCCTTTGTGGTGTATAACTTAGCTGTCAAAAGTACTTTGAGTCATTTGATTTTTTGAGTCAAACTGTCAAAAATTTAAGTGTCATTTTTATAAAAGAAAAAGCCCTTTTGCAAGAACTAAAATCAGCATGATTTCTTTGTTTTTAGAAGCTTAGATTTTGAGCATAAGCTCACCTTAAGCCCTTTTCAATCTGTCTTAGCTTAATTTTTAATTTTGAGCTTATTTGACAGCTTATTTTAAGCTGTCAAATTAGCTTCCCTTTTTAGCTCAATTTCCCCTGGTGCTAAGGGGCCATTTTTAAGCATTCTTTTCTAGCTTATTTGAGAACCTCAGCATGAGTTATTGGCTTATCTTAAAAGCCAATAAGCTCTTTGTTAAGTTCTCTTTGTTTCAGACCTTAGGAAGCACTCTAGTGAGCTTATTTTTAAGCTTAAAGTAGGCACCAATTCGATCAAGGGTTTGGATTTAAGACTTGGGCACAAAGGCAAATGAAGGGCCAGGATTGTCTTTATGTTTACACTCTCCCAAACAAAAACACAAGACGTTTTTATGTCTTCAAAGAAGCACACCAAGTGAAGACAGCAAGAGAAGACCAAGTCAAAACCCTAGCTCGTTTAGCTATATAAAGCTTTGTAAGCCATTGTGGCACATATAGTAGTTTTTAGTAAGAGTTAGTTTATTTTAGTGTAAAATTTCTTTAAGTTCAGTTTTTAAACTTCAATGTACTTGTACTCTTTCTTTTTATAAAAATTTAGTTGTCTTTCAATATTGTCAAATTATTTTGAACTTCTTTAACCAATAACTCTCAATCTAAGCCATTTATAATATTTTTTAACGAGTTTGAATACCAAAAATTTAAGAAAAATTCAAAAAGAAGAAAACGGGTTACTGTTGGATCAAATTGTGGATGAATGAGCAAACAAGGATGGCTCATTGGGTTTGCTTAGTTTAAGCTTATTCATAACTTTGGTAGGTTTAGAGCTTATTAAGGTGCTAATCCATCCTTTTTTGAGCAAGGATTAAGTACATTTCTTTCAAATTTTAGCTTATTGTTACTTAACAAAGCTTATTTTCTACTTATTTCCTAATCTTGCTCATATAGTTGTTAATGCTTGTTTTTGTTGGTTGTTGGTTTATTAAGTACCTTGTTTGAATGTTCATGCAAAACTGTCAAGTAAAGCTGTAAACTGCTTATTACATCTTGTCTTATTAAAGTGCTTATTCCTGTAGTGATTGGTGTTAATATTCAATAATATAGTTTTGTACGATTATCTTTGTCAAAATCTTGGGATTTAATCTTACAAACTCAGCTTAAAAAGCACTTTAAAAATATAAAGGGGTGTTTGGGTTAAGTCATCTGAAAACAGGGTCAAACAACAAGGTCATGGGTATGGTGTGTCATGTTGGTTTAACTTGGCTTTAAATAATTTAAACTTTGAGTCTGTTTTTCAAAGTTTTTTAAGTTCAAGAAGTGTTTTTTCAAAATTTTAAGTCACCAACTTAAGTTCTGTCGTTTTAAAGAAAGCTACAAGAGCTCATTTCATAGCTCTTGTGTACTTGGAGTTTTAAGTTTCCAAAGTTGAGTCATTTGTGTTCTAAACAAGCTGTCCCCCCCCCAAAAAAATCCTTTGAGTCATTTGACTTTTTGAGACAAAACTGCCAAAGATTTAAGTGTCATTTTTATAAAAGAAAAAGTCCTTTTTCAAGAACTAAAATCAGCATGTTTTCTTTGTTTTTAGAAGCTTAAATTTTGAGCATAAGCTCACCTTAAGCCCTTTTCAATCTGTCTTAGCTTAATTTTTAATTTTGAGCTTATTTGACAGCTTATTTTAAGCTGTCAAATTAGCTTCCCTTTGTTTAGCTTATTTCCCCTGGTGCTAGGGGCCCAACTTCAAGCCCACTTATCTAGCTTATTAGTGAACCTCAGAATGAGTTTTTGGCTTTTCTAAAAAGCCCATAAGCTCTTTGATAAGCCCCCTTAGTTTCAGACCTTAGGAAGCACTCTAGTGAGCTTATTTTTAAGCTCAAAGTAGGACTTTGACTGTTTTTGCTTAGCATAGTGTAGAAATTGCTTATTTCTTCTACTTATTAGAACTTATGTGTTGAATCAGCCACTTACTATGCTTATAGGTGTTAAGTGCCTTAGATAGCTGGATTCCCCGTATTCCTTTTGCTTATTGAGGTTTTTAAAAGCCAAATCCAATACCAACAGTACTAACTCTTAAGTTAGTACTGCTGTGGGTATTAAGCCACTTTTTGGCTTATTAAGCTTATCTTATTTGCTATTCTTGTTCCCTAGTACTTATTAGGAATTGTGTGTTAAGTTGTGTGTGGCATATATGCCTTTTTCATTGCTTATTTTGAGTTAACAGTTAAAAAGATAAGCCATTTTTAAGTTTTAAGCTTTGTTAAGTTTCTGTCTAAGCTTAAGCCCTTTTAAGCTTATTTAGTGGTAGATTTTAGCTCTTTAGTGCTTATTTAAGATAGGTTAGTTACTTCTTTAAGCTTTTTAGTTCAAGCTCTAGCTTATTAGTCTTAAAGCCCAAAAAGCCATAAGCACTTTGCTTTAAGCTAATTTTAAGCTTCTGTCCGATTTAAAAAGCTCTTTTTAAGCTTATTTATAAGCTTTTACAAAAAGTTGTAGTTTTAAAAATTGTTAAGCTCAAGGAGCTTAACAAGTTTGGTTCACAAAGTTTTTGAAAAAAAAAAGAGGAGACAAGGGGTGACCCGGTGAGCCAAGACTTCAACCCGGCCTCTACCCTCGATACACCCTCTTTTTAATAACCATTCTTACCGCAGCGCCCTTGGAACTATTTTCATTAGAGTCCCAAGTGGCATGTATTTTAAGGGGTTTTTTTCACAACTCTTAAAGCTATAAGCTGTTTTCAACTTATTTTCGGGCTTATTTATAAAGCAAAATTTTGGTTTTTCTATCTTATTTTTCGTAGGTTAGTATAAGTGCAAGTAATTGTAGTAAATTTTTCAGGGTTGAAATTCAAAATAGTACATTCACCTAAGATATAATAATTGTCGGGAGTGAAAAGTTCACAAATTGCAAATATGAGTAGTGTTAGCATCTTAACTAATATTTAACTGTGATTTCGTTTTAAGCTTGGTTTGGAGCGAGTGAAAAGTCGAGAACGATGAATTTATCCTTTTTGGGGGCATTTTCGGATCGAAATGCATCTTGTTCTATGATCCCTAACGGTTATGAAAATAACGAAAGTCAAATTAGTTAGTTGCTAAAATTAAAAAAATATTAATTAAAAAAAAGAGAAAAAGAGAAAAACAAAAATATTAGTGGTAATGAGCGTATATCTTCAATAATGGTAAAAATGGGGCTTCTCTAAACTCTTGATTCTCTAATTCACCTCGATGAACACTTAGCTACTTTTCGAGGTAATTAGTCGAGAGGGATCGAGATTCTTAGTTTTCTAAGTGTATTTATTACATTGCGTGAGGACACGACAATACTTTAGTATGGGGGAATTTGGTATTTGCTATTTTATACATACTTTTACCTTGTAAAACGAACCCAAAAGACCAAAAACATAATAAAAATGGCAAATATATTCTTGTTTTTGTGTTTGTGTATGTGCAGGTACGGATATTAAAGAAATTGACAAAAAGAAAAGACAAAACCGGACAAATCCGAGCACGGGATTGGAAAGAACGCTAGAACACGAGTCCAACGGTGCCCTCAGATTTATTAGGCCAGCCCGTAACTCAATTAAATGGACCAAGCCAGCCCATTTGTAACTTAGCCCATCAATGAGCCCAAGAGAGAATAATATAAAAGAATGTTGATGTCAACGTGACAACATGTCACGTGCTGTTAAATTAATTAACATCTGAACATGTGCTTGAGCACTATAAAATGAATAGCCAACAGAAAATCGCGGTTAGTAAAAGCCATGTGTCCTCTTCTTACCGGAAGATCATTCTCCCAATCCGTATGAGAGTTATTACAAGACAATGATTGGCTCATCAAGTATCCAATGATTGGACCGATTTTACACATTTTCCCCCTCAACTTAGCGATAAAATAAACCCACTCCTCTCATTTTGGGGGTAGTAGGATTTAGATTTAATTTTCACATCTTATTTTTAGCTTATTAGTTAGGAGTAAGATTAGCTTATTTTTAGTTTATGCTTATTGTAAAAACAGATAAATAGGATAGGAGTAGCAACAATTAGTAGTAGGATAGATTAAGCTTTTAATGTATTTCATTTAATATTCAAATCATTGCCTCCTATTATATTTTTCTTGTTTTCAGTAATTTAGATATTATGTTTTAATGATAGCTAGATTTAATCAGTTCCTTTCTTTTTGGAAATTTGATTGGGCGTAGACAAATTCTTCCGAATGATTTCATACAGATTTCCTTCTACCTAAACAAAATCAATATTTCATTTAGAAATAGAATTCGTTGTTTTTTTTAGTCTTACATTAATTAATTAGTCATCATTAGTCAATGCAAAATTTGTGCTTTAAGTTTTAAGAATTAATAGAGGTTTAATAGCAGCGAGTAGATATTGGTATGCTTGGGTGATTTAAAGAGTGGTTACAAGGTATCAACGAGGGTATAAACGTTTCAGCTTGGAGATAGGTATTTTCTGTATTGTTGAAATTTATTTTATCATTTCGCTCGTTAATCCAAACTTGGTAACCTTTAATCTCTTTCTTTATCTATTTTATTTATTTATGTTTATTGCAATGATTAGTTTACATATTATTATTGTTGCTTTACTTATTGTTTTTAGTGTAGTTATTATGATATATAGCGAGTAGTTTATTTTATGCTTGTTAAGTGACCGTGAATGGTGAGTTAAGTGTGATTAAAAAGGTTTAAAAAATTAATAGTCATTAGAATTTTTCAAATTTAAATATCGTCATTTACTTTTAATGCAATTTAATTTCTTGTCATTTATTTTTAAGCATTTTATTTTACTTGTCATTTAATTTCTTGAACCTAAACTCACACTTGATGAACTTTTCACGTCACTTAGCAAGCATATTTGTCATCTATATCTTTTAGCTTAATTTTAGTATAAAACTTGTAGTTTTAAACCTTAGAATTAATATTAGTTTAATTTTTAGTATAAAAATATTATTGTCATTGTCGTTTATTGTTATTTAGCGAGCATGCCCGTTTTAGTATTATTTTAGCTTTATTGTAATTTTTATATTATATTTTTAGTTTAAAACCAAAACCAACATATTTGCCATTCAAGCATCAAACGAAACATTCTCGTGAATTTCAATTCATCTCTCGCCGTGGATACGACACTCGGAAGATAGACTATTATTTTTTCTAAAGTGATTTTCTTATCTAACGGGATACTCTCTATACTATTACTTGTTTGGTATTTTATATATTTTATTATATATATTTATATCGAATCACTTTCCTATTCCTCCGCTCCTTTGTGCGTTTTTCTTTTCGAAGAGTTACCGAGAAGCTTGTCGATTATTAGGTTTAAGTTGTCATCTTCATTGTCCGTTATTAAAATAAATTGTGAATTTACTTTCGATAAACCAAAAACCAAAAAAAAAATTAGTGTAAATTTTCTTTCTTAGTGTATGCACACTCGTTCCCAAACTCGTAATCTTCATAATCAACAACACCAGGCCCCACCTCCTGTTGTTGAACCGTTTAATCTTGAAGAACCACTTGAAAATCCACCTCCTCCCCCACCTCCAATGGATGATCAACGTACTATGGCTCAATTGCTCGAAGCACCCACCGAGGGGTACGAAGATGCAATTGTAGTTCCTGAAATCAATGCTAACTTTGAGTTGAAGCATGGTTTAATCAACTAGTTCAATACAAGCTATTCCTTGCGACATGGACAAAGAGGCATCCTCATGACAACATTCGATATTTCAACAAGATCACTTCTACGATGAAGTTCCCGAACGTCCCGAGTACGTCGGTAAAAGCTTATGTTTTCCCATTTTCCCTCGAGGGGCAGCCCTATTTGGCTTGAAAAAGAACCCCCCGACGATTCAAACATGAGGGATGATCTTGTTTCAAAATTCATCAACAAATTTTTCCCTCCTTCTAAAACCACAAATCTTCGAAATGAAATCACGAGATTTCAACAAAGATTTGATGAGACGTTTTATGAAGCATGGGATAGATTTAACGATCTTCTTCGGGCATGTCCACATCATGGATTTTCAGAGTTGCATCAACTTGATACATTCTATAATGCCTTAAACTCTAACGATCAAGATCTGTTAAAATTCCGCCGCGGGTGGCAACTTTTTGGACAAAATGCCTCGTGATTGCCTAAGAATCATTGAAAGCAAGTCCAAAGTTCGTAATTCACGCAACAAACCCGTTGTTGCCAAAGTGAGTGCGAGCACTTCCACCCCCGGAATCTCTTCCGAAGTTGCTGAGTTAAAAGAAATGGTGAAAGCTTTACTCCTTGACAAGAAAAATCAATCCCGCTCCTACTCCTGTCAATAGCTGGTTGAGGAATGTTGTGTTACTTGCGGTGGTGTCATTCCTACCACTGTTCCAGCCACTTCAGGCAATTTTTTATAGAGATAATATCCAAAGAATATGTCTCTCAAGCAGCCGCAAGAGCTACTAACTACAACCAAGGTTCAACTCGGTTATCGAAGCCCAGATTTCAAATCAAATTCGACCAGGGTTTTCCTCTGTTCCAAAAACAATCATTATGCAAAATCAAGAAAAACAATCAGAATCGTTACAACCAAAAACCGAGGGGAACTTTTCAATCAAGCTCCAGCTTACAATCCACGGCTTCATGCAAGGTCAGTCTCTATAGACCCTCAGGTTGTTCAAAACCTCCTGTTATCATGCTCCCCGCTTACAAGCTCCAGCACCTCAAATTCAAGGTGTATCAAAAGAAGATTTCCATAGCTACGTTCAAGCTAATGATGCTGTGATGAGGAACATGCAAACTCAATGTCAAAACATGTAAAATCAATTGAACAACTTGGCTACTTCGAATCAAAGACTTGAAAGTATGCTAGGTAACTTCATCAAGATGAATACCGCCTCTACTTTGGGAACTCTCCCTAGTAACACCGATACTAACCCGAAAGAGGATTTAAAGGGTATTACCACTCGAAGTGGTGTAGCTTACAAGGGACCCACGATTCCTATTACTTCTTCTTCTTCTCCTAAAGTAATGGAACACGATACCGAGGTCACAAAGGATACAATGCCTCCTACTAATAACGGAAGCACCGAAGACGTCCAACCTCCGGTTGTCCCTATTGTCAATCATGAATCAATCTCTGAGCCCGCAAATGCTCCAGTTAGTGCTTCAAGGCCTAACCAAAAAGCATCAATTCCATTTCCTTCAAGAAGAAATGATGAAAGACGTCGTGAGAAAGCTAACGACCAAATTGAGAAATTCTATGAAATCTTTCGGGATTTGAGTTTCGAAATTAGCTTTACGGATGCCTTGATGCTCATGCCAAAATTCGCCTCGACTCTAAAAACCTTAATCGGAAACAAGGAAAAGTTGAGTGAAATGGCTAGAACCCCATTGAACGAGAATTGCTCAGCCGTCATCCTAAACAAGTTACCAAAGAAACTTGGAGACCCTGGCCGATTTCTCATTCCATGTGAATTTTCTGGGATTAATACATGCAACGCCTTGGCCGATCTTGGTGCAAGCATTAATCTTATGCCATATTCCGTCTGGAAAACTCTCTCTCTTCCCGAACTAACCCCAACTTGCATGACGCTTGAGTTAGCGGACCGATCAATCTCTGAACCAATCGGTATCGCTGAAGACGTCTATGTGACGGTGGGAAAGTTCCAATTTCCTGCAGATTTCGTAGTCGTCGATTTTGAGCCAGACCCCCGAGTACCCTTAATTCTCGGGAGGAGTTTCTTGAAAACAAGTCGTGCATTAATCGATGTATACGAGGGTGAAATAACCCTTCGTGTTGGCAGAGAGGCCATTACATTCAATCTGGACCAAACTTCGAGGTACACGGCTGACTACAATCATATGACGGCAAACCGAATTGACGTCATTGATATGGCTTGTGAAGAATACTCTCAAGAAGTTCTTGGTTTCTCAAATGTGATCTCGAGTGGCAATCCCACTCCTTACTATGATCCAATCGTCTCTACTTCTTCTCCAACCTTAACTCCATTCGGGGACAGTGACTTTCTCCTTTTCGAAGAAGCCGACTCTTTCCTTGCTTTAGAGGATGATCCAACTTCACCGGAAGTTGATCCAACTTATTATGACCCTGAAGGGGACATACTTCTCCTCGAAGCAATTCTCAATAGTGAACCATCACCACCTCTCCAAGGAAATTATTTTCCTGAAACTCGAAAAGATCTTAAGATTTGTGAAGCAAATCATGAAAATTCTTCCGTTAATGAGCCCCCTGAGCTTGAACTCAAGGACTTGCCACCTCATTTGGAATATGCATTTTTGGAGGGTGACGACAAGTTACCCGTCATAATTGCAAAAGACTTGAAGAATGAGGAAAAGGCAGCTCTAATCGAGGTTCTTAAGTCCCACAAGCGAGCCATCGCTTGGAAACTTTCAGATATCAAGGGATACGACCAGAAGTTTTTGTACCCAAAACAAAATTCTCATGGAAGAGACTACGAAGCCGTCGGTTCAAGCATCAAAGGCCGGGTAAACCCAAAAATCCACGACGCTCCATCAAGAAAGAAGGAAAAGCATCTTGACGCCGGAGTGATTTATTCGATCTCCTTCCGACAGTTCCATGGGTAAGCTCGTTGCATTGTGTAACCCAAAAAGGTGGCATGACCGTCGCAAAAAAACGAACACAAATGATCATATAAATACCAACTCATAGGTCACAGGGTGGAGAGTGGCATCGACTATAAAAATTGAATGAGGCTACCCGATAAGGACCATTTCCCATTCCCTTCCAGACCAAATGCTCGAAAGACTCGCGGGAAACCAATTCTATTGTTTCCTCGATGGCTTTTCGGGTTATTTCCAGATTCCCATAGACCCGAAGGACCAAGAAAAGACAACCTTTACTTGCCCATACGGAACATTTGCCTATCGTCGCATGCCTTTTGGGCTATGCAATGCACCCGGCACGTTCCAACGATGTATGATGGCAATCTTCCCACGACAATAGGATCGAAAAAACATGGAATATTTATGGATGATTTTCAGTCTTCGTGATTCTTTCTCTAATGCCTATCCCACTTGGACAAAATGTTAAAACGTGTGAATACACCAATATTGGTCCAAACTGGGATAAAAAGCCATTTCAGTAAAAGAAGGGGCATGTTCTTGGACATAAAAACTCCAAATCAGGAATTGAGGGCTCGATTCGAGCTAAAGTTGACGTTATCGCCAAGCTCCCTCACCCGACTACTGTGAAAGGTGTCCGAAGTTTTCTTGGGCACGCCGGTTTTTACCGACGATTCATACAAGACTTCTCAAAAATAGCCCGCCCAATGACTCACCTGCTTGAAAAAGAGACTCCATTTTTCTTCTCAAAAGAGTGTATCGAATCCTTTAATACACTCAAAAGAAAATTGACTGAGGCTCCGATTTTGATTGCTCCTCGACTGGACTTTTGCCCTTCGAACTAATTTGTGATGCAAGTGATTTGCAATTGGCAGTCCTAGGGCAACGAAAGAACAAGCATTTCCAACCAATTCACTATGCCAGCAAAACCATGACTGAAGCTCAAGCACACTACACTACGACCGAAAAAGAATTACTTGCCGTAGTGTATGCTTTTGAGAAATTTCGGTCGTATCTTGTTTTGTCTAAGAGCATAGTGTATACCGACCATTCTGCTATAAAGTATCTCTTCGCTAAGAAAGATGCTAAGCCAAGACTGATGCGGTGGATCCTTTTGCTCCAAGAATTTGATGTTATCATCCGAGACAAAAAAGGAGCAGAGAATCTGGCCGCCGATCATCTTTCCAGACTTGAGAACCCTCATCAAGATAAACTCGAGAACAAGGAAATCACAGAAACATTTCCTCTCGAAACTCTTGGATCGGTTGCTCTTCGTGTTGATAGTACCCCAAAGGTTTGCAGAATTTCCAACAACCACGGGGAATTTCATTGTCAAGGGAATGTCATCCCAACAGAAAAACAAGTTTTTCAAAGATGTCAAACACTACTTCTGGGATGACCCCTTCTTGTTCAAAATCTGTGCGGATCAAATGATCCGGCGGTGTGTGCACGGCAAAGAAGCTCTCGACATTCTCGAAGCTTGCCACAATGGACCCACCGGGGGACATCACGGTGCAAATCTCACCGCCAAAAAGGTCTTTGATGCCGGATTCTTTTGGCCTTCAATATACAAAGATGCCCACGAGTTGGTTAAAAATTATGACTCGTGCCAACGACAAGGAAAAATTTCACAAAGGGATGAGATGCCTCAAAATTCCATCCAAGTTTGTGAAATCTTTGACGTTTGGGGCATCGACTTCATGGGACCCTTCCCATCTTCTAAAGGCAACAAATACATACTCGTGGCGGTCGACTATCTGTCAAAATGGGTTGAAGCAAAGGCGCTCCCCACCAACGACGCCCGAGTAGTTTGCAAATTTCTTAAATCTCTCTTTGCCAGATTTGGTGCCCCTCGTGCCATCATCAGTGATCGTGGAACACATTTTTGCAATGACCAATTTGCAAAGGTCATGCTTAAATATGGAGTCACACACTTCGTCTCTCCACCG
This sequence comes from Tanacetum coccineum, assembly GCA_026074375.1. Lineage (NCBI taxonomy): Eukaryota > Viridiplantae > Streptophyta > Magnoliopsida > Asterales > Asteraceae > Tanacetum > Tanacetum coccineum. The sequence continues at coordinate 2,497 of BQNB010075946.1, read as the reverse complement.
CGTATCCCCCCACCTCCCCAGTAACAAATGGCAGGGTTGAAGTATCAAATCGTGGTTTAAAAAGAATTCTTGAAAGGACAGTGGGCGAAAATCGTGCCTCTTGGTCGGACAAACCAGGAGGACAGCTCCTGGCCTTCCGTAACAGCATACAAAAAAAAAAAAAAAAAATAAAAAAAAAAAAAAAAAAAAAAAAAAAAAAAAAATAAAAAAAAAAAAAAAAAAAAAAAAAAAAGAAAAAAAAAAAAACAAAAAAAAACCTACCCCCGACACCACCCACCAACCAAACACCCCTCGGGTGCACTCTGACCAAGCTTATTATATAGGAAAGGCATGATCATCTGCCGATTGAGATTGGAGCACAAAAGCTTACTTGCCCTTACAAATGCAAACTTTGATCTCAAAACAGCGTTGAACAACGCAAAGTTCAACCACATGAATTAAGTGAACTGCGTGATCAAGCCTATGAAAATTCTTTGATCTACAAAGAGAAAACTAAGAGGATTCATGACGCAAAGATCAAAAACCGCGTTTTCAACGTCGGTGATCAAGTCCTCCTCTTTAACTCAAGATTGAAAATTTTCTCCGGCAAATTGAAGTCCCGTTGGTCAGGACCATTTACCATTGTTCAAGTTTTTCCGTATGGCACCGTTGAGTTATCTCAGAACTCCGGGCCAAACTTCAAAGTAAATGGTCATCGTCTCAAGCACTATTTTGGAGGTGATATCCCTGCTATGGATATCCCGGACCTCCAAACATTCCCTAAGGACAACTGAATTCAGGGAATTGGGTCAAGCTTAGTGACCCTAAACAAGCGCTTCGTGGGAGGCACCCCATGCTTATCCTAGTTTATCAGTAGTAGTAGTATGCTAGCGTAGTAATGAATAAGTGTTTAATTGTTGTGAGAGGCTTGCCTCTTTCCTTTTCCATGTGTTGTGTTTTGTGCTGTATTGTCCAGGATGTCCCGGATTTTTGAAGCCTCTCGTGCTCGCGGTATTTGTCCTTCGATCACAAGAGCTTCACAATCCTCAGCTTCATTTGGGAATCCCGATATCCTAATCTTATCGACTAACGTTTATCTTTAAGCATACTTCATAAACGGCTTAGGATTTACGTAGAAACCCTTCGTAAAACATTGAGGACAATGTTTCATTCTAGTATGGGGGGGATCTTCGATTTGATTATGCCTGCAGCCGTTGTTATCACGTAATCCCGTTTTTACCACCAAAATTTCAAAAAAAATTCAAAAATTCAAAAATTCAAAAATCAAAGAAGTGTTTTTGTTTACAATTTTGACTTTCCTACGGGTAGAAATAAGGAAAAATTTTGACTCGATCATGAGTCTTTAACTTCCTCGATGAACACTTAGCTACTTTTCCAAGTTATTAGTCGAGGGCGATTGAGATTCTTAGTTTTCTAAATGCTTACTTCATAGCATTGCGTGAGGACACGGCAATACCTTAGTATGGGGGATTTTGGTATGTGTTTAATTACACATACCTTTTACCTTTAAAAACAAGTTAAAATAACCAAAAACGGACTTAAAATGCCAAAAATATGCTTGTTTTGCTAATTGTGTTGTGCAGGAACGGATATCTAAGAAAAGGACGAAAAACGAAGCCAAAACGACAAAACCGGACACGGAATGGAAAAGCGTGGAAAAGACAAAGTCAAGACCAAGCCCAAGTGTCAAAAAGTCAACCCAAGTCAACCCCGACAAATCCAGAAGTCAACAAGTGAAGAAAAATAAGTTTAGGGACTTAAATTGCCAAATCCTAAACTTATTTAAAAAGGGAAAAGAAGAAAATAATCACAAGGGATCAAAACTGCCAAATGCCCAAAGACTTAACCACAAGGGTTAAGTCTGCCAAATAGCCAAAGTTACATCTAACAAGGACCATGGGTGCAATTGCATATATAACCCTTGGGGGGTGTTTCTGCCAACACCCCAAACTTCTATAACCCACTTGGACTTAACTCGCAAACACATATAACACTTTGAGGGACGAATCCTGTCAAAAGCCCAAACCTTCACCCCAAAGTTTAAAACACTGTATATCTTCTTCAATCCCTTTCCCGCCAAATCCCCAACCCCACCTCCTGTCATTTTCACACCTCGTTGACCTCCCACAACCCTCCAAAACCTTCACAATCCTTAACCCCACCCCCCACATGGGTATGCCATGTTGGCAATCCAAATTCCCTCAAAATCATCAAGGGTTGAGATAATTCGACTTGGGCACCAAGGTAAATGAAGGGCTAGGATGCTTTGTGTTTACACTCTCACAACAAACACAAGACGTTTTTGTGTCTTCAAAGAAACACACCAGGAAGAAGACAAGAGAAGACCAAGTAGAGAAACCCTAGCTCGTTTAGCTATATAAAGCTTTGTAAGCCATTGTGGCAAAGGAGTAGTTTTTTTAAGAGTTAGTTTATTTTAAGTGCAAAATTTCTTTAAGTTCAGTTTTTAAAACTTCAATGTACTTGTACTCTTTCTTTT